>BDUI01003485.1:0-12686 GCA_002335545.1 Apodemus speciosus
GTGAATGGGGGAACCGGGGGAGGGAAAAAGACATATGGGACATCTGGGGGGCGGGGAATCCAGAAAAAGGGAAGTGAAATGTAAGTAAAGAATATATCCAATAAAAAAAAAAACCAAAAAAAAAAGAAAGAAAGAAAGAAAGAAAAGCCAATGCTTTCCAATTGAGAAACCCCCACATCCTAAAGTCTAGCTCTACTGCCTTGACCTGCAAACTTGGCCTGGCTGAACTCTGTATATTGCTGTCAGATTGAAAGACTTGGGGCCTGTGTCTCCTGTCTCCATGAACTGTCACTACTAAATTCTGGTGTCAGGGCTCCCTGCCTAGCTGACATCATTGCCATAAATCTCACACTCCGAGTATAGGAGTTCTGTTATAAACACGGGGCTTTCTTCATTGTCTAGACTCCCAGGACTGCTCAGCAAAGGACGTAACTTACTGTTCTTGTGTCAGCTTCTAGCTGACTGTGAATGTTTCCAACTTTTCTCAAACCTTCCACATGTTCAAATTCTTTCATTTTGGGCAAACAGCCCAGCTTCCAACTATGTAGAGAAACAAACATCATTAAGTATAATTTCTCTCCTAGAGATAAATGTATCCCTGTCGGTTTCCCAGGACTCTTTCCTTCTTTTTCATTTCAGAAGAGAAGGCAAGGGGTTGTTATGCAATGGTTAGGAGCAGGGTGGTTTGGGTTTCTGTTTTGCTCCAATCCTAGCTAGCATGTTAACACTGTGAACACCACCTAACACCTAAGTGTAGACAGAGATGAGAAGTTTGATTCCATAGACTGTAAGGAACTCTGGGATATTGAAGCAGTTCTGTTGGGTAGCCATGTGCTCTGTATATGCAGGATTGCTTTCCATTCTTCCTTCCCAGGGCAGACTCTCCCTGTCCTCTGAGTCCATGTCTCTTCCCGCTGCAATCCTCATTATAAGAGACAACCCTCTCTCACCTCTCCTCCAATTCTAGGATCAAATGTCAAGTTTAACAGATTTCCCTTGTTAAAAAAAAGTCTCACCTCTCTGGATCTTGATTCTTGCAAGTGTAACTTGCTTAATATATATGTTTTAGAAAAGTCCGATTTCCTCTCTCTTTTCTTTTTCCGCCAAAGAGAGGACTTTCCRTGCTTAAAATGCTAACCRTGTGACATCTCCTTTTATCTCAGTCTGTGCTTGGAGGGGCAGTGTGCTGTGCCCAGGGTTCTGGAACCAGAGAGGCTCATGTAGGAATCATGGTCACCATGTTAGTTTGGTTATGTTAGCTACTTCACCATTGCCGTGGCCAAAGTATCTGGCAGAAACCACGTAAGATAGGACATATTATTTTTGCTTACGGTATCAAAGAGCTCTCAGTACAGGATTGCCTGGCCCCTGTGCTTGAAAATCATGGCAGAGGGAGCCTGTGATATATTTTCACAGTGTGGCAGATCAGTGGGTGAGGCTAGGAATGGCTGAGCTGAACTCATCAAAGGTCTGCTTCTACTAATCTGCTTCTGGCAACCAGGGCCTATCACCTATATAGTTTCTACGGCCTCCCCAAATAGTACTTCTAATTGGGCAATGTATTAAAACCACGAGCTACTTGGAAATATTTCATATTCAAACTGTAATGTTAGCAAATGGTTATCTAAGCCCATGATGTCCATTTTGTCCTATATGAAATGGACATAGTCCAGGTCCTGCTACCATGGCATTGTCCCATCAGTGCAAATATCATTAGAAAGACTTATAGGTCCACACTCGGCACAAGGGTTATTGTATCACCATTGTTACAGGAATTAAGGAATCTCCCAAACCAACGTGTTGTAGCTGCAACCCAACCCAGTTTGCGACTGTGCTCACACATCAACACTAACGGTGCTGTCAAAACTACAGAAAGAACAGAAACAAAAGGCAAAAGGAGGAAACATTTTTATTCTGTTCACAGACTCTTTTCAATGCATGCTTGAGTGATTCTCTGTTTGAGTATGTGTGTTTTAAGTTTAATTCATACAATTAGCTTTTCATTTCCTGTCTCAAACAATTTGTAGCTAAGGAAGAAAACTAAACTTTTTTTTTTCCTCTGAGAAACAGGAAGAAAAAAGTTTTTCTGAGGTGGCTGAGATTATTTCTGCAACATTGTTAGAACTGTGTACCATATCCATTATGAYTTTAAAGCTTGCGAATTATTTGGTCACCATAATAATTCAAATAACCTAATAGATCTCATTGATTATGTAGTGTAGGCTTCTGGTGTAAAATATTCAGCTGGGCGTGGTGGCGCACGCCTGTAATCCCGGCACTCTGGGAGGCAGAGGCAGGCAGATTTCTGAGTTCGAGGCCAGCCTGGTCTACAGAGTGAGTTCCAGGACAGCCAGGGCTACACAGAGAAACCCTGTCTCGAAAAAAACAAATCCAMCCCCCCCAAAATTCTCTTGTTCTATGTTGATGATTATTTTTCTGTGATTTCCCTCAATTTTTTCAACAGAAAGAGAAGATGCTTAAAATCCTGAACATTGTTGAAGTAGTGTCTAAAATATCCACAACACAGAAGACAGATTCTTATTTTTAGTAAAGATAAATATGACTTTTAAATGAATAGGCATTAGACATGAACAGGCAGTTCTCTGCATAAGTACAAACGAACAGTAAGAATACTATAACAAAACAGTGAATGCTATTTTAATATGAAGAGTATAATTCAGCATGTACACATGCAATTCTTCATGACCCATTAAGATTGTCTTTGGATCTGCAGACTAAGAGGCCTTCTGCCTTTGCCGATAACTTCACTGCCTCCATTTTATCTGCTATTGAAAACCAACAGAAGAACAATAAAGTAAAAGGAGATAAGAAGTAGTTTGGGATAACTCGACCAGTGGCAACATACTAAATATTCAAATATGGGGCAAATGGCCCTGAAGTCCATGTATAAGTTAATTTCTAGACCCAAATCTGGTAAAACTCGGCTGGAGGGTTACAGCCCTCTTGTTGTCTTGTTGCTGCTCATCCCTGAAGACTGAAGCTTCTGTTGATCACAAATTCCCTCCCCCTGAGCAGACCCTGGCTCTGACTCCAGCCTTCTCTGCCTTTGGATTTTGCTCTCCTGTCCATCCATCATGGAACATATTTGATGCTTCAGTGTATCCCGGAGTGACCTCCCACTTGCTATCTCATTCATTTTAAGAATCAGTAGCTATTTTTTTTTTTTGGAACAGTACCTCCTGCCATTTAATGAGATACAGGAAATCATACGGTAAAGAATGTTTTCCATAGAAAACTTAGCAGAACGACCGAGCACCTTTCTAGCACAAAACGTTCAATTTTTCTTGGTCCYTAATGTGTATTACCATCCTGGTCACAAGAGATGGCACTTCATACAAGGTTTAGAAAACTAATGACAATACTATTGTAATAAAAAACAATCTTTGACTTCCTGTTTACATGCTCTTTAATACTGTTAGTAAGGCAGGATGTGGATGGAGACCATCCTGTCTTAGATTATTGACTTTCTGTTATTCAACTCATCCAGCCTTCATTTTCTCAGAAGTAAAGGCTTCCTTCTGAGTCCCAGTAACCCAGAGGCACAGAAGTCCAAAAAGRSCATGCTCAGATGGGAGCAGGTTGTAGCTCCSCCTACCTAACTCACTAAGCACAGACTCATACCCAGATTACTAGAGGGAATCGACATACAAACATGTTACTATCCAAAAGTAGGACAAAAGGCGAAATTTATTTCATATATGGTTCTTGGAATATGGCCGCTGTTTTACCTGGTGAAAAATTTGGATTTTATCTGTAGCTGTTAGTGTATGGGTTCTTGTGAATAAATCCTTTCATTTGATTTTTGTATTTAGAAGCTGGGGGTTCTCACATGAATTTGGAATAAATTCTCTGAATTTGCCTTTCAAATCACAAAATACAAAGCAGATCCACAATTTACTGTTGTTATCTGTAGATTGTTTTCCCCCATCCTTTCATGTTAAAGCTGGCAGAAAGAGCCCTGAACTCAATCTCCTCAAATAACTGTCTCTTGGCATTGGGTTGGTACACTGGGTCACATAAAGGATTCCTAAGCAAGGCTGCTGGAACAGCATGCTTGGAAGGCTGGGCCCTTTTCCCTCCTGACAATGACGGCTCACCTGCACACTGTCAACAGTGTAACATGAAAGATGGAAGAACTAATCACATCTCATTAAAGCAGTGGTTCTCAACCTTCCTGCAGCTGAGACTCTTTAGTACAGTTCCCCCTGTTGTGGTGACCCCAACACACACAAAATCACTTTCATTGCTATTTCATAANAGTTCAGATGACTGCAACTTTTGGGGTAAACACAGGGTCATTGTCTTCATTTGGGGTTACTATTGCTGTGATCAAACACCATGACCAAAGTAACTTGAGGAAGAAAGTGTTTATTTAGCTTACACTTCCACATCACTGTTCATTGTGTAAGGAAGTCAGGACAGGAACTCAAACAGGGCAGAAACCTGGAGGCAGGAGCTGATACAAAGGCCATGATGAAGTGCTGCCTCCTGGCCTTCTTGTCATGGTTTGTTCACCCTGCTTTTATATAAAACCCACGAGATCACTAGCCCAGAAAAAGCACCAACCATAATGGGCTGGACCCATTCCCATCAGTCATTAAGAAATGCCCTGCAGCAAGATCTTATGGAGGCTTTTTCTCCATTGAGAATCCTTCCTTTCAAGTGACTCTAGCTTGTTCAAGTTGGCATGAAACTACCTAGTACAGTGTTCAATTCCACTCATTTTACATGTATTAGGCCTCATATGCATGCTCAGAACTGACATGTAAGAGGAACCTATGTGTATAGGCAACCAAGTGTCTTTTGTTTGTTTAAAATGAAATTTTCAAGTGACAAAACATTTTCAGATGACAACAAAATATATGCCACAGTTAAGTTAGCGGCACTTCAATTTCCCTCTGTTAGTAATTCATAAAACAAGGTTCCATCTTCCAGCCTATACTATAGATTCTGTCAGTGCTGGGAAACATCCCTAGATTTAGCAAAATATGGGCGTGTGTCACAATGGTTCCCAGCATTCAAGAGGGACCAACAAGAAAGAACTCATCTATCAGAAAGGAATATTCTGACATTTTGTCAGGAACTCACTGGGATTCAGAGGGTCAGCCATTCATTTCTTTGCTATCTCCATGGGAATTACTGTGCTATCTAATAAAATGGTCCTCTGAGAGGCATCCAGAAATTTCTTCTCTCCTTCCTTTCTTCCACAAATTCTTTCTCCTCTGTCCCTCACTCGTTCCTATGATAATTGTGGTCAAAGAGTCTAGGCTTGCATAGTTTCTACATGAAAGACATGCCAGGTGTTATAGTTTGGTTTCTTAATCTTTTCAATATTTATTTATAGGTACCATATGCATATCTATTACCCAAGGAAATCAGAAGAAGGCATCATCAGATCCTGTGAACGACCAATACTACCAAATTCTGTGTAGAAATTGTAATCAATGAAATGAGTTTATGTATCACTCAGACATATACTTCAATACTAGCACTGGTTATAGATAAGATAATCTAGAAATAGAATAGTTTCTACAGACAATAACATGGCATTTATGTAGAATAAAAACAAATGTGTGCTCAAAGCAACTCTATTTCAAGCTGGGGATAATAGAGTGTATCAAGTATGTATACATAAAATTAAGAAGCCCAATAGTATTGGTAACAGGGAACAAAGAGGAACAGCCTCATATAGGTCACCAAGGACAATGTCACAAAAACAAAAATGAACGATGTCACCCTAGTGTACACATAACTCTTATGAGTGCGGTTGCTTCATGACTGTCATATCATCCCCAGCTTTTTCAAGGGAGRTCAGTTTATCCTCATATTTAAGAAATAATGCACAGTTATTCTTTAGAATTTTTAACTATCACATCTATAGAGGTATAATTTACAAACCCTAAAACCCACCCTTGTAATACCGTACATTGACAAATTTTTAACAAAAGCTCTATTTTAAGTGGCTTTCCACTACCAGCTCTCTGTGTGAAACTTAGAAGGTTGTGTTTGTTTACTTGCTTGCTTATTTCTGTTTTCATTACACCAAAAGAGGTTTCAACATTACTCAAAAACTGGTATTTATATCAGTTCTCATTTTATTAATACATCATTCCATTTGCCGTCTTAAAAATTCATTACTTCAATAAATGCTTCCATAAATACAAGGAGGAAGACACTCTTTGTTTTGTGAAACAATTATATAGAAAGAAAAGGTATTGTTGGCAGTAAATGAGCAGCAGAAGGGACAGGAAATCAGGACATTAAAATCTAACATTTTCTTCAGTGAATTTTAATTTCTAGGCCTTTTATCTGGGTACCACTTGTCCCACCTTGAATGCATAGTATGACAGTACTTCACATATTTAAAACTATGCCATTCTAATCAGAATACCAACTAAGTTATTCGTGATTTTTTTTATTCTACCTGCCATGGTAATTTCAAGAATTCAGGGAAACTCTTAGAGAAACCAGGATCAGAGACATGCAACCATACAAGCACATGACATAAAAGTAAAGTTGATGGGTAAGAAAAATGATCTATCGATATCCAGCGGACACAATGTAGCTATTGTGGGCATAGGATAATGTATGTGACATAAGGTCATCCACCCAGACAGTACATGATAGCCTGTTAGCTGCTGGGACATTGTCCCCAACTATGCTGCAACAGCTTGTAGTCTAGCATAGAAATCAGATCTGCCTACCCAAAATAAATTAATTAACATTCACCCCTTTGAATTAAAGAGTCCTGTCTGCCTGCCCAACTTCTGTCAGTATCCTTCTACCCTAGTACTTGTGTCTGCTCTGAACTTACCAGTGGAGACCCAGAGCTGCCAAGCAGGCAGCTTCTATTGTTTAATTTACTTCTGTCTCATCAGGAGATTGCAATCAAGCCTTAATAACATTCTGCAGCTTGTGGAGACATTACCTGACTCCAGAGCCCAGCTAACTTACAATTCCAGGCATGAGTTCAAAAATGGATCAAAGGCTTGTCCAGTTTAACCTGCAATCATGCATATTCCAAAGGACTGTGAGCTAGTGGCCTTAGCAAGTGAACTATCACATGCAGCCTATTCCTTCACTGGGTTTCTTACACCTAGTAGATATCTGGAAACATCCTCACTAATGCTCTGTATGTAATCTAGAAGATAACCAATGGCAGTTGAAAGTATCATCTTGAGAAGAATTTTTTTGGGTTGTTTTGTTTTGCTTTCAGTTTTGTTATTTTGACAGCACACTCAGTTCAGTTAGCACTGTCCATATGCCCATGGGTGCTGGACTCATGACAATAAATTTTGCATTGTTTTCTTGCTGTCCTTTCTCTCATAGTGTGTCTCATACATCAACCTAATGGCTACATCTGCAAAACAACTCCCATATCTAAGGCTCTCGATCATTGTAGAAGAGCGGTTGGAAAGACTGTAAGAGGCAGAAGATCCAGGAATCTACTGTATGTAAGATTGTATCCTCTAGCAATGTCAGAAACTACACCCTAAAGGTTTCACCAACATGACTGTCTAAACACAAGTTGGACAAGGATAATAGATTTGCTAAAGTAGACAGAGGGAAAGCCCAGGAAGCCTCAACCCTATACAAAGAACTATAGGTAACTAGGGGATGCTGAAAAAGGGAGAAATAGTGTTATTCAAAGAAGAGTGCACTAATTAGTTATCCAATAGCAAACGGTCAGTTCTGGAAACAAATACACACAAATACATAATGGAAAAGAGAAGCCATGAATCTTAAAGAGAACAAGGAGTGGTCTGGAGGGAGGAACATGAAGAGAAAATGCTATAATTATATTATAATCTCAAAAAATAAATGAAATAATTTAAAAAAATATTTGATGAAACTATTTTTGCAAAATGGTTACCTAGAAAAGTTTATTAGGGAGAGGAAATTTTCATTTTAATCAAACAGTATTGCTGGCTATAAAATCGCATAGTCTACCAGTGATTATTTGCAAACTCAACCATCTGTTGTTACCTGAAGAACAGATGTTCCTCAAGGGACAACAGCAAATGCAAACATAAAACCAAAATAATATGTTGGAATCTGATTTAAGTGGGGTATCCCCAAAAGATATATCTGTCTGTGGGATGTCAAGCCTTCTTTTGTCCTGTTTGCTATTGGAAACCCACACTTCCACACTGCAGTCATCAAATAAGCATATTGTCTTTTTGTTGCGGGAAATATTAAAAATGATCCTACCATCTCTTCTGCCCACAACATGTCTTGACGGGATCCCGCTCAACAAGTTCTCACCACCGAGCTATTCTCTCCCAGCAAGCTCCCACCCCACRGCATCCCAGCTGTGTTTCCTCTCTGCYATAAACCCCTTTAATCAGAGGACCCACATTCCAGTAACCAAGTAAATCAACTCTTAAAGCTTAATTATCCAATCAGATTTATGTATCAATAATACCATAATTTATAAGATGCCAACACAACGATTTCAGAACCAAATGATAATGATAAAAACTTTATCCCAATTATTCTAACCTCATAAAATCATCACATTGGCCTCCATTCTCTATCTCCCTCTCTCTTGAGACTTCTCTGACTCCCCTACTCCTAGCTCTGCCTCCTCTTTCCTGTCCAATCGCAGGCCTTCCACTGCCCCAATGTGATTAGACAGGAAATATCCCGCMATGTCTTTTTATGCTCTGAGCCTGACACTACTCAAAATATTCCAGCTTGTTTACGACATTCTGATTGTAGAAAGTCTAAACAATATATGCTGTGAATTAAAATGTTTCTAGACCTAGTGTAGTGTTCAGATCATCTGCCTTAGATGGCTTGAGAGCTTATTAGAAATGCAAACCACATATAGAACCCAGACAAACCAAATCAGAATCGAATCCTATCCATAGGGACATTGGAGAAGTATATAATTAGNAATGAGCATTCATGACATGCCCAGACCCATGTCAAATGGCCCAGCGCTTCAGACGCATCAGCATGGCCAGGCCTTCCCCAGGTTAGGCTCAGGAGAGAGAATGGCTGTGATTTCCCCTGGTCCAAGTCCAGAAGTTGGTGGAGTGCAGAAAATATCAACAGTAGCTGTCCTTCCTGATGACTACAGCCTTAGACTTCTTCCTACAGAGTCTTCCTATCAAAATGAACTGATCTATCTCCTGCCTCTTTGTTCTTCTGTAAATAAGAAACACGATGAGTTCCTGGGCTGCTGGTGTGTCTCCATCAGAGTGCCTGACCCGCCCAACCCCAGATCTTCTGTACATGTGTTTACTGATTCTTCTTCATTCCAAGTTGCCTCCCTCAGGTCAGTCCAAGAACCATACATGTCATGACAGACAGAGGATAAGTTTAAGATTGTCAACAAGGAGAATAAAAGTGACAAAGCGTCTGTAATTATCAAGAAAAACTTTCATTGGGACATTAAAAAATGCTTCTAGACCACACTCATTAAAGAMTCTGACAGAAAAATGCAAATGTATTTGGAAGGAGAAAGCCAGAACTGAGAATACTGCAAGATTCCTTTTTCAAAAACAGATAAGCAAACAAATAATCAACAACAAAATAAACCTGCCTAGGAGAGAAGTCTCTCGGATTCATCACTAAGGTATACAGAGCCCAATAGGTGTTCAAGGAACATCATGCTACATTCTGAACTGACAAGTAACTTGGCAGCAGTGTCCACATGGCATTGGTTTTGTAGGTCTGAAGGATGCAAAATGAATAGGGTCCTGGATTCATTTTCCATGGTTTCAGAGAACCACTGAGGCCAGGTAATGTGTGACTTGGTCAGAGTCTCTTCAAGGTAGCCTTGAAAGTCCATTACATGAAGCTGTAAAGATAAAGACTGAGTTGCAGTGGAGGCCCCCAATGGTGGGGATAGGGGGACCATGGGATTTCTTCTAAGGAAAACTGTAGCTGTGGGATAGAATCATCCATAGGAGAGGGTTTATGTACTTCGGGCAACACATATGAAAGGRGAAGGGAGTTACAGAAACCCTTAGGAATCCAGATGATTCTGTCCAGTATCCTAGATGCTGATATGGAGTTTTGGGATATTATGTTTTCTCTGCTGGTCTTGTTCCTGCTTTGCTCTTATCTTTCCTGGCTATGCTCCCATGCCCTGATTCCTCTCTTTTACAAAGAGAAGATTCATGCCATTCTATGTGACTTGTTTGTTTTTGTTTTTTTAATAGTTTATACTTAAGTTATTGCCTTAAATCTTAAATGATATTTGGACTTTGGACTTTCTAACACTATTAGAATTATTAAAGACTATGAGGGGAAAAGGAGCAAGGTTATGACTTAACAATATGTTTGGGTGTTGAGGTTGACAAGTGGTTGACTTGGRAGACATAATATTTATCAATAACTTGACATGARCTAGGAGACAAGCCTCYGGGCATGTCTGTGAGGGAATCTCTAGACTGAGGTGGAAGGAAGGCTCACCCTAACTGTGGAATGCATAAAACAGAGAAAGCGAGCCTAGAACCAGCATTCATCATTTCGTGCCTCCTAACTGCAGATGCAATGTGACCGTCTGTCTCAAGCCCCCTGCTACAGTTTCACAACGAGTCACAAATGTTGGGCTAATCTACACAAGTCTTGTCAYAGTCTCCTAGGCCTGTGGAGGTGTGCTCATTGGTGTCAYACATCATGGGCATTAGCAGCTTCCAGGTGAATGGGGCATGGGGGTAGGGATGAGTGGGAAAGGTATAAACATGCCTATGCCTATGCCAATATAGGGATAACACTATATTGGCTGTCTTTCTAGTTCCTGGGTAATGACCATYTTAAAAGTCACAGTGTTTATACTAAGTGGCTATTTTGTTCCCACTCAAAACCATCCTAATTTTCAAAAGTTGTTTGATCATAAAACATAGTTTCATGGAAACTAGTATTATCAACATATCATGGAACCGGAAGTTTGTGCTAAACACACAGAACCCACRGATGGGGCACAGTCAGGGACTGTAGCTTATGAACTATCTTCAGGTTAAGCTCTGTGGTCCCACATTTTGAAC
The DNA here is from genome assembly GCA_002335545.1 of Apodemus speciosus. Classification (NCBI taxonomy): domain Eukaryota; kingdom Metazoa; phylum Chordata; class Mammalia; order Rodentia; family Muridae; genus Apodemus; species Apodemus speciosus. The sequence goes on from BDUI01003485.1 coordinate 11,022, forward strand.
TCCTTATTGACATCACTGTAGCTAGCTCTGCTGAAGGTTGTGTTCAGTCTCCACAATGAGTACTTTAGTCTGAAACTCTCAAAGAGCCTTACAAGTGAATCRTGTCAGACAAAGAGCTTCAGTGCCCAGAACCCTTTGAGGGATGGTCCGTATTCAGCGACTCATTCAGGCAGGAGTAAAAGCACTCAACCATTTTTGTGGCCAGGATGAGAGAGCTCTGGCAGCCAATGTGTTTCATTGTCTCAGTTCTCAACAGGGAAGGTCAAAGCTTTGTTACACCTGTTGGATCTACCCGGATTCAGTTTTTAAAAACTGACGTGCAAAAAATATTACAGTTTGACTTCTGTTCACCGGTACTTCCTTTACTCTTCTTAGGTGTAGATTACAAATTCCATCTCAGTATTGTTTCTTCTCTGTCTTTCCTGGGCATCCATCCAGTGTTTCGTGAGGACAGAGTATGTGTGTTAAGACCTAACATGATGTAAGCTCTCTGTGAAATAAGCCAGTTCCCATTGCTGTGCCGTGCACACAGAAGATGGAAGCTATGCTTCTTTTTTCTACATTCCTTTTTACAGATGGACACCATGCTTCTTTAATAGAGAGAATCCTCTTCTTGGCAAGCAGTCACATATTAGAAGAGCCATGTTAGGATGCTGGAAATCTGACGATCACTCTYGGATTTAGCGTCTCTCCATGTGCACTCCATCCGTGGATACTTCCTGAATGTAGTTCTTCCTCTCTCTCTTTCTTCTTTTTTCTTTCTCTATGAGAACTAACACCAGTGTCCAGAACTCCACCCCCTCTCCTTCCACCTCTATGATAGCTGAAATGATATTTTCCTTTATGAATTGTTATTCACAGCAACCTTCTTGACTAATGCATTCAAAAACTGTGAATRCCATTTTCCCCTTAAATGGGCCCCTTTAGACAAATAACTGCTAAGCATTTTTTTCCTGCGAATATGTAAATAGGTTAAAAATGAAGATGCAGCCAGTGTTGTGTGAATATTATTCCAGGATTACACTTAAGATCCTTTCAGCCCCATTTGCTAACATTTTGTACTCCTAGCCAAAGTGCCAAAAATTGCTCTCTCCTCATGCAATTTTCAAAAATTTTGCTGGCACAAAATGAAGTAAAATCTCTATGTGCAGGAGAGAGCAAACTTCATTTAGCGTGTTTTACAAAGTGCTAAATAGGTTTTCTATTTTGGGAGTGGAACGGCAGAATGTGTGCTTCCTGCTCTCCAGATCAAACATTTGTAGTTCTGTCCTGCGGATGACATCCTCCAGGTTATGTTTGGCTATATTAACATAAGGCTTATTATTTTCTGCAAAGGAAAAGGAATAAAATTACAGATTGTTCCTAGGAAACAATGTCAACTCTGTAAGACTATTTTTCATTGTTTTTAATTTTTTTCTTATTTAAAATAAGGTTTTGGGGACAGATTCAGGAAATGGCTTTTGTCTTCAATAGTTTTCAAAGTAATAGCACTTATTATCTTTCTTTTTTATAAAATGCAACAACCAAAACTGGGKTCTGATCTCACTGGTAAGGAATTTAGGACCCTAGATCACTAACATCACTTCTAAGTATCCATCAAATCTATATACAAAAAAACAAAAAACATACATGGCTAGGTATCCTTTGGATGTGTTTTCTATGATG
>BDUI01003486.1:28991-41076 GCA_002335545.1 Apodemus speciosus
CAGACCATATTTTTCAGTACTGCACTATTTCTTTTTAGTTTTGAAGCCCAAGTTTCCATGTGATATGAAAAAAATGCCAAGATTTGATGAGGAAGCCTCTGCCCTCTGGTTCATCCGGAGCTTGTGGCTGGTCTTCCCACTACCCACTCTTTGCAGGTACTTGGGGTTAGGGAAGGTATGGTTTCAGCCAGATCCCTTTTCATGTGGGAGTCTAGTTTTCTCACAGCTACTTATTAGACAGATTACCCTTTTCCCATCTTGTCCTCTGGTGCCAAGGTTGAAAAGGAGTTCACCATATGCTTGGAATTATCATTCAACTCTCTTCTGTCTGATTCATCTATGAATCTGCTTTTAAGCCAACATGACAGTGTTGCTATTAATAAAACTTCATAATATAATTTTAAAACAGACTATGTGGTGCCTTTCTCTTTCTCTTTCTCAGAATTGCTTTGGCTATTCAGGGTCTTCGTGATTCCACATAAATTATTTAATGAATTTTTCCATTTTTGTAAAGAATACCATGAGGGTTTTAACAAGGCTTGTGCTGAATTTGTGTGTGATAGTTTTGAACCTTTGGAGAATATTGTCATTTTAATAATATTAATTATTTTGGCTCATGAACTTTGGATTCTTGTATCTTCTTCAGTTTCTTCTACTGAAGTTTTAAATAGTTTTGTCCTACCAATATCTTTTACTTCGTTGTCTAACTTTATTCTTAACTATTTCTGATACTATTATAAACAGAGTTATCCTGATTTTTTTTCCAACTTGGTCAATATTTTCATATGGCACTTCAAGTATTCACTTGAGTGAATTCATTTTGTGGATTTATAACTGCATTCCACACAGAGGGTCACATCATCCTTAAACAAAGACTTTCTGTCTTCTTTTATGTCTTTATTTTTCTTGTCTGATCATTCATTAGCATTTTCAGTAACATAGAAAATGACAGAAGCAGCTATCTTTGTCATGCAGCAGATATTGAGGGAAAGACTTTTAGTTTTTTCTGTTATAATACCTGCCCCTTCTTTTGTGGGTTTTGTTGTTTGTTTTCGATAAGTAGCCTTCATTATATTGAGGGTTTTCTTTGAACTCATAAATTGCTGGTAGTTTGGAGTAGCTCTTGTAAATCAAGCAAAGTCCATGCAGTTGTCCAATGCCTTTTGTCCTCTGAGATGATCATGATCCTTCCTGTATTTTTTTCACTGCTGCATGTAACACAATCATTAAATTACAACTATTAATTCAACCTTGCATGCCCGGGACAAGTTCTACTGGGTCATGATGTACAATCTTTGTAATATGCTTTGAATTTGGCTTTATATTTAACTGGAGATTTTCAGAACAATGCTAATGGACCATGGTTTTCTTTTCATGATTTAGATAGCAATATAATGTTAGACTTGTAAATTACAATTCTTTTTAATGGAGTTGGAGCTATGGTCTCCTAGACCTTGGACATGCTGGGCAGGCACAATACATGTGAGCTACAACCCCAGCCCTTCCTTTTCGTTTCTGGAAGAAGATTCTTTCWAAGCTCTCGGGCTGCTTTTATTTGATCTTGTCTGCTCTTAGGGTCTGGTACACAGCTGTCTCCTTAGCATCCATGCTAAGCTGTAAGCTTCCTTTCTCCTGGGTCTCTTCCTTCACCCACTCTCTTCTTTGATGATGCCCAGGCTGTCTTTAAAAGCTTTCTGATAAGTGCACACACACACACACACACACACACACAAAGTGCACAGAGTCGTAGACTGGGAAGCGTTTTTCTCAAGCATTGGTCATTGAGTGTTCTTTGGGTGCTGTCCAGAAGTCTGAGCCACCCTGATCCGTGAGTCTTTCAACATGAACTGTTCTTCTCCCTTATCATGGTTTAAGGCTGTTACAGCTTCATGATTCAGACCTGTGGTGGTCACTTTCAGTCGCTGGAAGTGCTTTTGAATTATTTCATTATTTTTATCTTCGGTCTGTTTAGAATTCCTGTTATTTGAATGCTGAATATTGTAACAATATTTTCTACCTAATTTTATTTTATTCTATTTTCTAGGGACATTTTGTCTACTTTGCCTCAACTCCATGGTATTTTCCTCTTTTGTTACCATGTTTGCAATTTTTAAGAGTTCCCCTTTATCGTCTAGAGCATTATTTAAATGGTGCCCAGATCTTGTTTCATGAGTTTAATATTGATGGTAGTTGTAGAGTTGTTTCCTCCACTCAGAGACCTGCTTGTTTTCTCTTCCTAACCACTCTGAGATGTTGACACGAGTCTTTTGCTTCATGTCAGCTATTAACTTTTCTGAGATGTCTGACAGTCCATGAATGGTATTCATGCTCAAAAGTAAGGAACAGAAAAAAGTGGCTGGCACGTCCAAGGCCACGCTCGAGCTTGGTGTGAAATTCTCTACACAGGGATCCACCTAGATGGTTTAACTCTAGAACTTCTGTAGACAATGTTTCTTAGTACTGGRCTGGCCAGCTTTCCCAAAGAGACACTTTTAAACCCGTCACAGGAAGGCAAAGCCATGTGACTGACAGCGGTCCACCTGTTTAACGAAGCCAGCATTCTGTGCTTAGATGCTCACTGGAATCTGCTTGCCCTCAACCATTTCTATTGTCATCTCATGTGAGTGCACAAGCCACCAGGTTTCAGCTGGGACAGGGGAGAAAGGTCACCTAGAAGCCAGAGATGGAGGTAGGAGGAAAGAAGAATCTAACTGCTTTATAGTTTACACAGTTTTTCTTACCGTAGTGCCTCTCTTCCTGCCTCACTGTCTCTTACAGAAGTACCAACTAATTCCCTAACCATGTGAATAGTCTCCAGCATCTGTCTTCCAGCACTAGTGATGAATTGGTTGCAACACTCCTAAGATACAAAGACGTATAGATGCTCAAGTCCCTTATACAAAAGGTGGTAGCAATTGCATTGAGCCTATTTAACCTACACAGGTCCTTTGGTATACTTTAAAATGAATCTTCTCTTTTTGACTTACAATATCCAATGCAATGCAAGTCCTTGGTTTAAGTAGTGGTCATATTGTGCTATTACAAGAATGATGACAAGGGATAATGTTGGTTTGGCACAGAGGCCTTTTTGCTTCAATGGCTTTGTCTGTGGATGTGGAGCCCAYGGCGCAGGCCTGCTGTGTACGGACCGGCACCTTAGTTTCCCTGCCTGTCTACTCTGAGGTCAAGGGCTCGTCTGCTTCCCAGCTACCACAGTGCTCCTGCCTCTAACTTATCTTCTTCATTAATAATATGTGCAGTAAGCCTCATAGTGTAGTTCTGATAGATTTTATAAAAGAATAAAATCAGATTTCTCTTTTTATTCATTGAAGAATCCTTAGGAGATGTTTTAAAGCCCTATAGTTCATATATGTACAACAAACTCATGAATTCCTTTAAAAATATCCATATAAAACAAAATGAGAATCCAGCACTCCATTTCACAACCAGGAAAAACAACAGCAGCCTGAGGAAACATAGGATGTGGCTAAAAATCTTATTTTTTTGTAAACTTTGTTTTGCAGACTGCAGAAGAACCAAGCTCATAACCTACAAGGGACACTTTCTACAAGTAAAAGGGAACCTTGACAGTGGAATGATATATTTTCATTCTTGGTTCCAGAACTAGCTGGGTCTTACATGGGAATGTTCCTCCCATTTCTTTATATTAGTTTTCTCTAAAATAAGAAGTTCAAAGCAACGCAAAGTCACTTGAGAGGACACTTTGTGATTGCACAGATACCAGAAGTTGAGAGGAAGGGCAGGAAAGAAATTTAAGACGGAAGGGAAGTATTTCTGACTCCAGCAGCATGCAGCCGACACCAATTTCCATGCACCCAGAGCTAGTGGTGAGTCTCACTGAACATCATGAGAAATGCTTCAGACATGAACTGTAAATTCTCCTTCAAGCAGAGATTTTTATCATCCATAAATCTACCCAGCTTCTCTCAACCCACATACGTTTTTGATCTGCACAGTTTTGAGGAGGAAGGTTCTACATATATTAACCATGGCCAAGTGAGCRAGCAGGCACTTCAGTGAGGGAAACTGCCTTTTCTGACTTTAGAGTCCTTCTCTGCCCCTAAGTCTAAATCTGAGCCATTTTACTTTATTTTTAAAGATAGGCTGGCCCAGGYTTAAGAACTGTTAAAAAATAATCTAGAACTTTGGAATAGTTTAAAAACTAAAGTGAAAATGTCTTGAATTGCATGACTGTAGCCATTTAAGTAGCCAGAAAGTGGGAATGGGACCTACGTCATTGAGATGTTTTGACTTTTGCAGCCTCACCACTCTGCCTTCTGTGGCATACTTAGGATCAAAAGCTCTTATCCAAGCATGGTAAGTGTGAGGCAGAGAGTCCAGACAGTGCTGCTGAGCAGGTGACCAACGTAAAGTCACTAATGAAGAGCAGGACCATGTGACAACCTCTAGATGATGTTCGGAGGGTAACAGACCCAAGCATATGAACACATAAACATCAAAGCATAGAAGCATAGAAGCTATAACTTTAGCCTAACGGTGAAGAGAACTCAGGCTCAAACTGAGAAAGGAAAAGCTTAGGAAGGACCCAGGTTGAGAGAGATGACAGATTGTAACCATGTCTAACACACGGCCAAAAAATACTGCTGCAGACACTGGTGAGATCTGTGATGGAACTGGAAAATGAACTGTTGATTAGATAAAACAATCACAATCAATGCTACAGTTCCCAAATTCTATTAAAGTGTAATTACCTAAGGTTCCCCGCCTTAGGAAATGCCCACTAATTACTACAGGCTGGAGCTGTCTGTCGTCCATACACACTGTCCAGGGAAAAAGCATAGCTRTCTCTTACTGACTGACTGTCTTCTCTTAGGAGGAAAGGGAAGGAGCAAGAACATGTGAAAGATTCAGAAGAAAGATGTTTGTGTGCAAACACATGCAAAAGTGGCCATGTGAGAACATACAGCAAAATGCTGAAATAGCAGAAGTGATGAACCTCGGGGAGTGCCTGGAGCCCGTGTACCTGAGTGTATGGACTTTAAAGGCAGTTAAATCGGGGCAGTGAGGACAGTTCAGCAGGGCAGTGCTTGTCTCCAAGCCCAACAGCCTGGGCTCTCCGGAGCCCATGTGGTAGATRGACAGARCACCTTGTGAGTGGTCCTCGGACCCTCGCCTTTGTGCTCACACACATGCCCACATACACAGATACCCATGCACACCAAATAAAACCATGAAATGTTAAAAAAAATAAGCTAAAAGCATTTCTAAAACCACACATGCAATTGCCCTAAGAAGACATCATTTAAAAGTCAGCATTTTGTTTTCTAAAATTTCTGTAAATTTCTGGAATGAGTATTTTACTTTCTTTTTATAACAGCAAAGCACAAGAGGGCAAAGAATACAGCTGCGGTCCCAGCTTCCCGCCTCACTGTGAGGAGTACCAACTTGGTGACACTGAGCCCAGCTAACTGCTCTGCCAAGCAGAAACCTTAAATTCCTGCAAAGACAAYAAGAGGCAGGACACACATGAAGCAGAGCCCRTGGCTGTCTGTCACMCACTGCTAATCCTRCAGAGCCCACTTCCCATTAGCCCTCCGGCCTTGCTGTTCTAGAATGGACTGTGCTAGGGTACACTGCTGGGAAGAGGAGAGCTAAGGCGTCAGGACAATATCCAAAGTGAGAAGACTCAGATGGAAGAGAATCACAAAAAATGCTTTTATCCATTTGAACACTTACAACTTGGCTTGATTCTCTTGTCCTTAATTATGAAATAAACACAATTCTAAGGAGCAAGAGTTAGAAATGAGCTTCAGGCTACATTACCAAATCGATTCTGTTGCCCTGAATGTACATTTAACATCAGCTCTAATTCTTGAAACTACAATTCTAATTCCCCTGAAAGAGGAGAGATATGGAATTATTATTGAACCATTCTTATCACAAAGAAAGAAATACAAGATCAAAACCATAAGACAGGACCATAAGCTCCTTTTCCTTAGAAGTTAGTCCAGAGTCTCATCTCTTCTAAAGCCATTACTGAGGCAATAAAAATGAGTTCAAATTGAATATTGTAATTTTAATAAATCAGGTTCATAAAAGACAGAAAAATATGTAGACCCTTGTAATTTTTCTGGAACTTACACAAAACAAGGCACATTATCAAATTGAAATACCTCCGCAACCTAGACTGAAATCTAATAAAAATGACTTTTCAAAGGACGGGGCTTATATTCTCCATATAAATCCAGTCAGTCTTTCTCAGTTATAACACCTTCCATCATCCGACCTAGCATAGAAAACACACATGTAATCACATATTTTATCACAGTCATTGTAATTAAAAATTCCTAAAAGCAGGATAAAAGATAATACCAAAATAAAAACAATGTTTGAARAAATAAGTTAAACATATTATGTAGGCTTTGTTTGTTTTGCCTGGTTTTAAGATCATCACAAATCAAAGTGACTAGATATAAAATAACTCAAACAAATCAGTACCTTTCCTTTATATGAATGATAAATGGGCTGAGAAAGAGAATAGGGAAGGAAACAACACCTTTCACAACAGTCACAAATAATAAAATATCTGAGTTTAACTCTAACCAAACAAGTGAAAGATCTGTATGACAAAAACTTCAAGTCTCTCAAGAAAGAAATCAAAGACTTCAGGAAATGGAGAGATCTCCCATGCTCATGGATCTGTAGGATTAACATAGTAAACATGGCCATCCTTCCAAAAGCAATCTATAGATTCAACACAATCCCCATCAAAATACCAACACAATTCTTCAAAGACATGGAAAAAACAATTCTCAATTTTACATGGAAAAACAAAAAACCTAAGATAGCAAAAACAATTCTTAACAATAAAAGAACTTCTGGGGTAATCACCATTCCTGACCTCAAGGTATACGAGCAAGAACTGCAGGGACAAAAATGGAGGAAAGACTGAGGGAAAGGCAGTCCAGTAACCGGCCCAACTAGGGATCCATCTAAAGGGGAGGTTCCAAGGCTTGACACTATTACTGATGCTATGGTGTGTGTGCTTACAGACAGGAGCCTAGCATGGTGGTCCTCTGAAAGGCCCTACAAGCACCCAACTGAGACAAATGCAGATACTTACACCTAACTATTGGACTGAAGTTGGGGACCCCTGTGGTTGCAATAGAGACAGGCTGGAACAAGCTAAGGAGGAGGGTAACCCCACAGGAAGACCAACAGTCTCAACTAACAGGGACGGTGAGATCTCTCAGACACTGAGCCACCAATCAGGCAGCATACAGGAGCTGATCTGAGGTCTCTGACACATATATAACAGAGGACTGCCTGGTCTGGCCTCAGTAGGAGAAGATGTGCCTAACACTCCAGAGACTTGGGGCTCCAGGGAGTGGGGAGGCTTGGTAGGGGGAGGAGATGAGAGGGGAGGAAGAATGGGATGAGGAATTGTAGGAGAGGGGACCAGGAGGGAGACAATTCCTAGATTTAAAAAATAAATAAGTAAAAAAGATCATCACAAATCAAAACCAGAGGTCACTCTCAATGAATGGAAGTTATACTGACTCTTCATTATCCCAAATTTAGATTTTTAAAAGAAACTTGAAATGGTGGTTCTAAAACTAACTGGATGCTCAAGCAGAGACATTCATGTTTGTTTGTTTGTTTGTTTGTTTGTTTGTTTTGAAATGGCTTATGATTATCAGGGGTCTTTTGAATAAATATCTGGAGTGTTAGGCACATCCACTAGGATTTAACCATCAGTAGTGCCAGACAGAGTCAAGTAGGAAGCAGTCAGCATTCTCCTGAAGTTTTTGAAATGTTCAGGTGTCCCTGGAACATGTAGTGGTGGTGTCTGAAGAGCATGAGAGGCCATGAGTGACCTCTGTAGAACAATCTGGTGTCCTCCACTGGACAAAGAGCAGTGTGGCTGACATGGATCTATGTCTAGGACTTAGACTCATCAAACTTGAAAGACTGTGGGATGGATGCCTCAGGAGCAAGTCAGAGACATGCCTAGACCCACTTACTAACTTGTTCCCAAATTCACTCTTGCAAAATCTAATGAGCTTTCTGATGACTGTCCCTCTGTACTTCCTCTCTAAAATGAGATCTCTACAGATAAGCACTACTATTTGGAAGCTCCACACTAGTCCCAGGTCAGCGGGAAGCTATTTAACTAGTCCGGGAAAGCCACCTGAACCTAAGTTTTGCCTATAGTTCCTGACTCACTATTGATAGTAATCTACTCCTGTATATTGCCTGTCACCCAACCCCAAAGAAACAAATCGAACTCACCTAGCCAGCACCAAGAGAAAGAGTTTGAAGCTTATTAACTGTCGTGCTTGCTCTAGCTGGGAAGCAATCTTGGTCCCTCACAGGCACTGTCTTCGCGTGATGTTGGACAGTAACTCAGCCTCCACAATCCGGTTAACAGCATTTATGAAGTCTATCTGTGCTGCCTTCCTGCCACTTGCCAGGTGTGTGCTGGGGTCAACAGGCATAGGAAGACTGTCTCCAAATTTCTCAAAGCCCAGAAACACAGACAAGGCCTACCTGTCCTGACAAATGTCATGTTGTAAATGGCAACTTCGTAAGCTCTGTGATGCTGTAGGGTCACATTATTGAATGTGGTTTGAGAAAAATCCAGCAATGGTAAAAAGACCTCTGAACATGCAGTGATAAAAAGTTAATTCAAATAGTCATGAAGCATCTACTGGGACAATAAGCCTCAGTTAGAAAACAAAAAAGATAACTAATCAATGAACACAGCTTTCACCAGAAGCTAGAGTCCCACTCTGTGTGAGTTTCCTATTAGGAGATTATGCTAACATGAATGGAGTCTGTGTGTGTGTGGCTTAGACAGGCTCCCCTTACGCAGTCCATGTTGGCCTCAAACTTACAATCATCTAAAGCAGGAGGCCTTAGCTTTCCCAGTGGTGGCAGTACAGACAGGAACCACTAGGCTGGGCTTGCCTTTAGTGTTCTAAAACAACCCATTCTCACTCTGCAGCATCTGAAATGTCCTGAGACAAAATGAAGATTTTCAGATGGCCTTCTCAGTGTCTTCGGAAAACCATTCTTACCCTTTTCCAGCTTAGAGAATGACCCTGGGATTCACCCCAGATACCTTTGACCTTCAAAGCACCCCAGTTGTATTGCTGTTTCTAATTTCGTGTCCTCAGATTTGATACCCTTTCCTCTCTTTGAGAGGTAACTCAAGCCCCCATCTGGAGAATTTTAAACACTTAATCATTAAGTTCTCTGTTGAACATGTGTCTACTGGAAAGGAAATCAGTAAGTCAGGAAGACAGCAGCACACCCAGGTTTACTGTAGCACAATACAATAGTCATTATAGAAGCAGCCTTCAACAGAGCAATGAAGAAAGTGTGGCATATTGGACAATGGCCTATTATGTAGTCATGTATATCTGCCTGAGTGGCAGTGAGACACAAGTCAACTATCGAGAGACAAACAGAACAAGTGGTAGATGATGTGAATAGTCACCCAGAAGTAGAGAAGAAGTAAGTGCACCCTAGAGGTAGGAGGGGCAGGAAAGAGAAGGGTGGTTAGTGGGTACTGGGTTAGACAGAAGCAATAACTTCTATAGCAATTTGACTATGATCAGATCAATACACTGTACATATGTGCTAAAATGTCACCCTGTACTCCATGGATAACTTTTTGTATCAGAAGTAACAGATAACACTTGTAAAGCTCTACTCCATGTATATGCTAACATGTCCATWTTTAAATGTTAGGATGTGGACATCTTTTGGGTCCATTCCTTCCCCCACCATTAGTCACTGCTGCAATCTGAATCCACAAGAACACTAATAACTATGTTTCAGCAATGTCAGCTTAGATTCAAGAAGAGTCAATCAATTGCTTGAACTGACTGTCATATTCATTAAGAAAGTAGATAGTGAAACACAAGATAACATCTGAGATAACAATCAGCTAGGAAAAGCAAACACCTAGACCTTTCCACTAAAGGGTGAAAAGGTGAACCTAAAACCATGTGAAAGAGAATCAAGTGTCAGTAAGCAAGCCTAGGGGCCTGGGAGATCATTACACTCTACTCTTCTTAAGTGAGCGTCGTCTGCACACTCAGCAGGTGCCAGGCACCTCAGATCCTAGGGCCATTCACACTTCCCCACTATTACCATAGAGTCACCCTGAAAAACTACTAGTTATCTGTGGAAACAGAGATACAACAAAATGATGGGAGGCCAGACATCTGATTTAAACTAAGTACAAAGGAAAACTGTATCCAGAAAAGAGAAGATACTGCCCCTACCCCTGAGTCAGATTCACAAACCTTCAAATGCTAGGCAAGGATTTGGACCCTGGGCTATATTCATCCTGGATGTCTCCCCTCTCCCTTCTCTTCCTTTTCCCCTCCTTTCAATCTACCAACTTTGAGACAGGGTCTTGCTAAACTGTTTAGGCTAGCGCTGAGCCGATGTTCTATATGTCTGTCTCCCCAGGAGTGTGGGGCAAAGGAATCCATTATCACTTCTGTTTAGGAAAGGGATAACCAGAAGAGGTCACATACAGCTAGCAAGAATGCCAAGACAGATGGGCTTCCATGAGATTGTGCTTGGGATTCAGTTCCTAATAAAATGTTCCGAATGATATAAATATGAAGTCTCCTGTTCCCCTGCTCCATAGAAAAATACTTGATGTGAATACTTGAAACTATGTGTATATAAACATACCAGTCTTAGGATGTTGTGAACTAGGCTGAAAGGATCAAGATTCCTTGAGCTACGGAACTTTTTCTTTAATCCTTAGAACATATTCAGAAATCAAGGGGGTTTTGTTTTTGTTTTTCTGATTTTGGTTTTGTTTTTAAACATGTGGAGAGAGCAGTAGAAGTCTTTCAGGCATGTGTATGTGTGGAGGTAGGAGGAGTACATATTTTTAAAGACAGTATATCCTGACCCAACAGGCAGTAAGATCTGGGAGAGCCACTAGAATGGCTCATGATTTAACAACCCTCTGTATTCTCCATCTGGTCTAAGCAGCCAGGGCACCTTGACTGAAACATGTATGACAAGAATGGACTCACCAACATGAAAACTAGGAATCTTGCCTCTGTCTATCTGGAGGGGATCCCTCCAGACCCCCTCCTCATGCCTTAGAACACGAATCCCTTGGTGCTCAGGCAAGAAGTGTTCCCAGTGGCTTTCCTTAGGCTAAGGGTAAAACAATCTAGAAACTTCTGATAAATGAACCATGATTCTTTTTTACTAATATATTTAGAGATATCACTTTTACTTTAGGGTTAAGCTGGGTTTAATATCATAACAAACATTGTCAGCCATTCTTGCTAGCTAAGGTATATTTCTCCAAGTGACATAGCTATTCAAATAAAGACCACGGCACAATTTCATTAGATTTCATTAAATGGTTCTCAGAAGTCAGTCTAGAAGTGATAGCTAAGGATCAAAAAAAATTTTTTTWAAAAAAAAAAAACAAAAAACAAAACACTAAGTGACCTTTTCCAGGCATCCTGAAATATTGTTAGAATTAAAATAAATAAAGACTAAGGAAGAAAGACATAATGCAGTGGAGAAAATAAACATGTACATCTGCCTTTCACCGGTACTCCAAGGCCACTCATTTGATTTGGTGGTTCCATCACTAATCTCTGCATAAGTACCCTTGCGATAGCTAATAAATAAATTTTAGCTTAGCTTTTCATGACAATATATCATCTAATTTCTATTATGAATTCTAAATTGTTCTGTTTCTTTTTAGTAGCCATAGTAAAGAATTTCCCCTTTGCCTTTGCAAACCTGACCGTTCAGTACTATGACCATCTGTGATTTGCATGATTAAGAAACATACATAATTTATTTCATTTATCTGGGGAATTAACATAACCTATTAAAACACTAAGATTTGCTTATACTAGTGTTATTGTGGATATAAAGCTGCTTAGGAAAAAGGGGAAAATTGAAGTACATTYTATAACATTTGTGAAGCAAGAACATATTTGGGAGTGTGTAAGAGAAATGAAATACATGTTAAAAAGAAGCCTTTCTTCCGGGCGTGGTGGCGCACACCTGTAATCCCAGCACTTGGGAGGCAGAGGCAGGC
>BDUI01003486.1:46213-59321 GCA_002335545.1 Apodemus speciosus
TTATAGCTTCTCAAGGCTCCATCAGACCTACCAAAAATCAACAGCAGAATGAGCAGCTGCCCAGTGGCAGAGAATTGCCAATCACATGCAGTGTCCTGGGCTCAATGTCTAGCATGGGTCAGGGAAAACAAAATCAAATTTTCTAGATGCTCAATATATTAGGYTGTTCYACAATCATGTCTCTTGTTTYTGAAAGGGCCCAGCAACCTCCTTAAAGCATGCGCTGCTCTTGCAATGGTTACTACCTTTGACTGCAGTTCCGTGTTCTCTTTGCCCTCAGTTTTGGTTTTCAACCCCTAGGACTTGCTAATTCTTGGTTTCCTTCACTCTGAAGTGTGTTCTCAGTATTAGGTGACACTGTGGTTAGGTCTCTGGATGTCTGAACACACAATGATTAGCAGTACAGTGGTATATAACACTCCAAGTKAAAAGGGATTACCCACGAGAATTTTGCATTGTACCTTTAAAACATGCTGATAGATGCTGAAGCCATGGGGTCTACTTCTGTGTACACTTACACTCTTCCAGCGCAGGACAGTAACTGAGGGCCTCGGTCAGCCAGGTCAAGAGCTCTAGCACTGACCCACACTCCAAACATGAATTCCCTTTACRTGTGCTATACCACTGAACTTTTTGGGYGTAGGATTATTCGTGATCATTTTAAATTTCACACTGATAAGCTTTTTATTCTTTTTTAAAAATCTTTATACAAGGCACAATCTATAGACTAATGGTCTTTTAATCCAGGAATCTAATTCTCTCATATTATTTCTTTAATAATTTCTCTAGGAAATTGTCTTGTATTATTTCATTAGTAATTTCTCTAGAAGTCATATATACATACATACATACATACATACATACATACATACATACATATATATGTGTGTATGTATATCTGTACATATAACTCTCTTAGGGACGCTGTTGAATGTTGAAACTAACAATTTAATCTTTGGCTTTTTCTGTCACGTTTTCTATTTTTATTTGTTCTATCTTCCAGAAAATTTACTTGAGTATATTTTCCAGTCTTTAATTTTTTTATATAAAAAGGCAGTAATTTGATATGTTTCAGTTTCTCAGAGCTCTTTCTCCATCTTCAGCTTTCCCTTACAGGATACCTTGGTTTCAGTTTTAGATATACAACATCATTTCTTACTTGAAGATGTTAAAGTCCATCTCACTTTCTCTGCTCATGGCCTTTGTCCCTGGGAATTTTCAACAACAAAGTCATTTTGGTATTAAAGAACAAAGCACTGCAAATATAAGACATTTTGTTTTGCTTTATGTGCATGAGCATTTTCCATTCATGTATGTCTGTGGACCACATCCCTGGTGCCCACAGAGGTGAGAAGAAGCGTCAGATACCCCTGGAACTGAAGTTACAGACAGTCCGGGGATTAAACCCAAGGGTTCTGSAAGAGCAGCCAGTGTTCCAAACTGCTGAGCAATCCCTCTAGGCCCCGCACCCGCAGACTTTTAATCACAGAGGGATTAGAGAGCAAACTGCCTTTGCTTTCAGTARACTGAAATGCTGGATGTGGTGCCATTTTCTCTAAGGCCTTCCAGTTTCTATCAGGGTGGCTACARAGTTCTCCTATACTCTAACAGTGTAATGGTAAAAGAATGACACTAACAATACTCCAAAGTGATGAAGGACTCTTAACAGTAGGGCGCAGAATCCACATCCTACCACCCCCACTTTCCTATCATACATCTCCTTCATGGCTGAGGACAGCAGTTTGATGCTACAAGAGAGAAGAAGGCTCAAGCTGTGGAACTCCTAACAAATTCTGAAAAACAGCTTTCCAAACCCTTTACATAGTACTTTATGTCTAATTGAAGGAAACACGACACATTTATTGTAGAAAACATTCTCTTCCCATTTCTACTTCACCTCGTATAGACATTAATTTCGATGGATTATAACTTGTAAAGTAATTCCAATGAATTTTCTGTATAATGATAAACACGAGGGACAATTATCATACAGAACAAAAGAAGTAGTCTAATGTGACATAAATCCATTTCTTCTGTTTTTAAGGATAATCGAAATCACATTTGAAAAAACTATAGAAAGATACACTTCCAYAGCAAGATGCAGATGAAAACATTTTCTAGTTTCAAGTACATGAACAGGAAAGCAGTGTGTAAATAATTTTCAATAAGCTAGTTTTACACTTGCCTTCTAACTACTCATGATCAGAAGAAATCCAGAGCTAAAAATAGAAGCAAAAGATTAACAGTTGACAGAGAGTCCATTTCTCTCAGGAAATTAAAAATATCTTAGAAACTGCCCGTGAAACATGGCAAGAGACAAAGACAATTGGTCATTGTCCTAATTTCTGAATCAGAATGAATGTGGCAACAGCTGTCGGGTATTCCCGAAGGAAGGAAAGTCCCTTTCTGGTTGCCCCTCCTTCTCCATCCATCAGCTGTGCTCAGCACTGGCCAACACCTGCTTACTTTGGCTTTCTTGGTGGTGCTGGTGGTAGGGTTGTGACCAACATTTAAAGGAGCCACTATAAATGTTAAAAGACTGGGATGGTCAAATGTGAATGCAATTGGACAATCTACTCAAAAACTGCACTGGTAATACGGAATACAGACTACTATGAATTGATGACACTTCAATATTTAGAGCTAGAAGCTGCTTAATTGTTTCAAAGTATGTAAGAGTATAAGTTGACTATTTATATCATAAATGTGGTGTCTGTACCTTACTATCAGACAAGGCTCATCTATACATTAATTTAAAATATGCAAATGTTGCCACTTATATTCTTGAAAATAATTTGATCCTTTAGGTGAGCCAACTAAAATCTCATTTACATTGTTAATTTGCCTAGCAAATAATTCTCAGTATGCAAAAATCAAAGAAGTTTGAAGTGAAGCAAATTCTAATTTTGTACCTTGTGATTTAAGTAAGAGGAAATAATGAGGGTGTAAAATAGAATATTATTACAAATATTTAAATGCTAATCCTGGGCAAGCACTGCCTTTTAACACACTGAATTTTCAAAATTCTAATTTTTTAAAAAAATTTTTTATTTTTACCAATTTATTGAAGTTGTGAGTACAAGATATGCAATCAGTAACTAGTATGTTCTTGAATTTTGAAACCTTTTAATATTTATGTTTTCCTAGTAGTCTTAGGAAGTAATTCTAAAAGGATGAAATAAAAATATTCAAAGAGCTATGAAAAGAGAAAACTTTAGAGTCATCATTTTCTTTCTTATGCTTACTGACAAAGCAGGTTTGCTAAATAACTTGGGGACAGAACAGGGCATCCTAATTACACATCTGACATGTCAGGAACAGCTATGTCCATTTACAAAAATCTTCCAGGAACTTGTAATGACTACATAGTATCTGCTAACACTAGGTTGGGGCTTGAGAGGTTTGGGGAGGTAGTTTAGTCAGAATGCTGACCTAGCACACATGCCCTGGGTTTGATCTCTGGCACCAAACAGAACATTTTGGTGGTACAAAGAACACCACCATACAAGATTGTCTAGAATAAAAAAAAAATACACATATACACTCCACATTTTGATTTCCTAAGAAGAGTTTTATATAATCTAGGCTAGCTTTAAAAATAGCTATTTAGCTAAAACCTGGCCTCAAATTCCTCCAACCCTTGTCTCTCTTTTCAAGTGCTGGGGTTGGGAGTACATATCACCAACCTAGCTCTGACCATTTGAAATACTACTTAAAATGCATACTTTAATCTCCAGATTTTCATTTGCCATTAGGTGGCTTATTGCTAAGGATGTGAACCACTGTGGCAGGCCAGGGTAAGTTACTTGGCCTTTGATGCCTTTGCTTTGTTCCTAGCAAAAGCATCCACTGGTAAGTTTACTCAGGAGGACAGGGTGCTCAGAAGGGCACCTGCTCAACAAGGTCTGCATGCATTACCCACCCTTACTGCAATCTGGTCAGCGATATAAGCACTGAGCACCAGGCAATGTGCTAAAATTTATATTTTGCTTAAGACAATTTCTTGTAAGCCTCCATGACAAATGGTGAAAATGTCATTAGTGGAATAAGATTCAGGGAGGTGAATTACACACAGCTACACAATTAGGGTATATCAAATGAGGGCCTGGTCTGCAGTTTTTAATCACCACTGAAGGCTGTCTTCCCTGTGACCTGTGTCCACATGTGTTCATTGCATGACTGTGCTAGAAGCACTGGGAGATCATAAGTTCACTGGGAACAAAACTTATTATTAATAATAGTTTTTCTACACTAATTTACTGCAATGTTAAAACCTGCTTGTATTTTTGCAGTAGTATTTTAGAGCAAAGATATCTATACTCTGTCTAGAGGTTGAGAGATCTGCCGAAGGTCACCAGGCTATTGCTGGTGCAATCAGAATTTAAACCTGAATCTTGCAACCCTCTCAGTGCCCTTTCCACTACTCACTCTGAACAGAGAGGCAATTTAAAACTAAATGGCTCCAGGCTACATTTATTCTTTCTAAGACCTTATTGTTGCCTTTATTATTATCATTATTCTTCCAGAAATGAATGTGATTATTCCTCTATACAGATGGCTCAGAGAGAAACAGTAGCAACAGTGTCAGAGGAAAGAAATAATAACTTAGGCCCTTCATTAAGAGCCTCGCTACCAAAAGTTATTTGAAACCTCCCTGCTTTAGCCCTGTCTTCCACATGATGGAATCACAACACCACCCTTCTGGGTAGCACTGACTGTAAGGGATTTCAAATGGCAGTGGTACAGGAGAGGCGCTTAGCTGATACCCACTGCCTTCGAAACTCCATAGGGGACTAAGGCAGGGACCCCGCTTGCACCAAATCTCCATTCTATCACTTCCACAGACGGTTTGTTTATGGCTCTTGTCAGATGGTGCCCCAGGTAAGTTTTAAGAAACTATAGGAGAACAGGATCAGAATATAAAGGCTATCCAAGGAGACCTTACAAACACAAGGAGTTTCATTTTTCTTTGTCATAAATTATATTAACTAAAGTTGGAAAACATGGAAATTCGGTGAGCTGCTTTATGAGTAAATTTTAAGAAAACACTAGATCAGAACATTGTGGCTGTAGTGACAAGAGCCTTAAAATGTCTAGTGAACAGATTTCATCAGCATGACACAGTCTCTCAATATATGCACTGTTCAGTGACTGAACAAACGAAACATGTCTATAATATTTGAAAACTAAAAACAATCTTAACTAAGTCAAAGTTTATTTAAAGTAACCATCTTAGGGGGATGGAGAGATGGCTCAGTGGGTTAAGAGCACTTATCGCACCAGCACAGGACCCAGAGTGGGTTCCTAGCACTCATGTGGTATGTCACAGCCACCAGTAACTAGTTGCTTGGGATGATTCAATCTTCTGAGGTCCTTAGGGACCAGGCACAAAAAATGGTGTGCTTATGTACAGGCAAAACATTCAGACAGGTAAAAAGAGATAAACATTTTAAAAGATAGAAGAGACTAAAATAGCATGGTTGGACAAAAGTTTTGATTTTGGAAAATCTGCTCAAATTGATAGTTATCTTTCTGACAGTATGTCTATCCACCCAAGGTTCTCTCTGATTGCAGTATTCACAGCTTAGAATCTATGTATGCACGTGACTGTCTGCCCATCCATCCAACTCGTTTCCTATACTAAGAACCCTCAGTCAAAATATGAACATGAATTTATTTCCTAGCACAATCCAGACCAGACCATCGAATGCACAAAGATCCAACCCAGCTACTTAATGAGACCATGTATGCAATCATATTGTTTCAGGATTTGATAACATTTAATTATAAAAAGATAGACACTAAAGCCCTCTTGCCTAAAAACTCAAAACAACAAACAAGAGCACAATTATATTCCTAGAGGCTATCCTGGGCTACAGACTCAGACCCTGTGCCAAATACAAGCACACAGTTCTATAAATCAACAAATGGAAACTTTTCCACAAAAGAAATACCTATAAAAAATGTATAACACCTAAASAGCAGTTTAAACATAGATGTGTGAGGACATTTTCAACATTTAAACATCAAAGATGCTTCAAACATGAGGTGAAATGTGATGTTGACATGACAGGAACTATAAAGCCTCTCTTTGGGGAATTTTTTTACTAAGTAGTTCTTGCTTGTTGGTTTTGCAAAAATATTTTGCATGGCCAAGTTATTGCAAAAAATAATTTGCAAATTACTTTTGCAAAACCAAGTTGACATCAGGCCACAGGAGTGAGTACAGATATATAAGGACCACAAGTATTGGGTTTTTAAAACTCTTAGTTTTAGAATGAGGGAGATAGGCTTGACATAAAGTACATACATGTATGAAAATGTTCTCCGAGAGCCTAGTGCCAGATGCAATGAATATATGAAATGAACAAAATTAAAATATTTAGTTTGAAATAATTCTTTGATATACATATCACTTATTTATTAAACATGTAAGAAAATTTATAGATGCATGTTTTTAATCTTTTCTGAAAGTAGTAAAACTTGCAATGAACTAGAAAAATCTAAAGTCATTTAGCTGAATTTGATATAATTTTGTTATTAAGTAAAAAAGTAATCTATCTGACATAGGCAAGAGAAAGACGCAAATCACTGAGAACATATCGAAGTTTCTAGCTATGNCTGGGTAGCACTGACTGTAAGGGATTTCAAATGGCAGTGGTACAGGAGAGGCGCTTAGCTGATACCCACTGCCTTCGAAACTCCATAGGGGACTAAGGCAGGGACCCCGCTTGCACCAAATCTCCATTCTATCACTTCCACAGACGGTTTGTTTATGGCTCTTGTCAGATGGTGCCCCAGGTAAGTTTTAAGAAACTATAGGAGAACAGGATCAGAATATAAAGGCTATCCAAGGAGACCTTACAAACACAAGGAGTTTCATTTTTCTTTGTCATAAATTATATTAACTAAAGTTGGAAAACATGGAAATTCGGTGAGCTGCTTTATGAGTAAATTTTAAGAAAACACTAGATCAGAACATTGTGGCTGTAGTGACAAGAGCCTTAAAATGTCTAGTGAACAGATTTCATCAGCATGACACAGTCTCTCAATATATGCACTGTTCAGTGACTGAACAAACGAAACATGTCTATAATATTTGAAAACTAAAAACAATCTTAACTAAGTCAAAGTTTATTTAAAGTAACCATCTTAGGGGGATGGAGAGATGGCTCAGTGGGTTAAGAGCACTTATCGCACCAGCACAGGACCCAGAGTGGGTTCCTAGCACTCATGTGGTATGTCACAGCCACCAGTAACTAGTTGCTTGGGATGATTCAATCTTCTGAGGTCCTTAGGGACCAGGCACAAAAAATGGTGTGCTTATGTACAGGCAAAACATTCAGACAGGTAAAAAGAGATAAACATTTTAAAAGATAGAAGAGACTAAAATAGCATGGTTGGACAAAAGTTTTGATTTTGGAAAATCTGCTCAAATTGATAGTTATCTTTCTGACAGTATGTCTATCCACCCAAGGTTCTCTCTGATTGCAGTATTCACAGCTTAGAATCTATGTATGCACGTGACTGTCTGCCCATCCATCCAACTCGTTTCCTATACTAAGAACCCTCAGTCAAAATATGAACATGAATTTATTTCCTAGCACAATCCAGACCAGACCATCGAATGCACAAAGATCCAACCCAGCTACTTAATGAGACCATGTATGCAATCATATTGTTTCAGGATTTGATAACATTTAATTATAAAAAGATAGACACTAAAGCCCTCTTGCCTAAAAACTCAAAACAACAAACAAGAGCACAATTATATTCCTAGAGGCTATCCTGGGCTACAGACTCAGACCCTGTGCCAAATACAAGCACACAGTTCTATAAATCAACAAATGGAAACTTTTCCACAAAAGAAATACCTATAAAAAATGTATAACACCTAAASAGCAGTTTAAACATAGATGTGTGAGGACATTTTCAACATTTAAACATCAAAGATGCTTCAAACATGAGGTGAAATGTGATGTTGACATGACAGGAACTATAAAGCCTCTCTTTGGGGAATTTTTTTACTAAGTAGTTCTTGCTTGTTGGTTTTGCAAAAATATTTTGCATGGCCAAGTTATTGCAAAAAATAATTTGCAAATTACTTTTGCAAAACCAAGTTGACATCAGGCCACAGGAGTGAGTACAGATATATAAGGACCACAAGTATTGGGTTTTTAAAACTCTTAGTTTTAGAATGAGGGAGATAGGCTTGACATAAAGTACATACATGTATGAAAATGTTCTCCGAGAGCCTAGTGCCAGATGCAATGAATATATGAAATGAACAAAATTAAAATATTTAGTTTGAAATAATTCTTTGATATACATATCACTTATTTATTAAACATGTAAGAAAATTTATAGATGCATGTTTTTAATCTTTTCTGAAAGTAGTAAAACTTGCAATGAACTAGAAAAATCTAAAGTCATTTAGCTGAATTTGATATAATTTTGTTATTAAGTAAAAAAGTAATCTATCTGACATAGGCAAGAGAAAGACGCAAATCACTGAGAACATATCGAAGTTTCTAGCTATGYGGGAGACCAGAATTTACAACTAAACCAGTGACCTTACTATCRGCAGCGAAATGGGTGAGTAAGAAGAATGGTTACAGAACAGACAAGGGGAGAGGAGGCGGGAGCATGGGGACAACCTTAGTTGACGACACTGAAGAATCTAATGGCATTTATTACAGTTCCAAATCTGGTATGAATCTAAAGGATGCTGTTTTGCTTCAAGAAAAAAGTGAAATAAAACATGACTGTTAACTAAAAATTAAATAAACACCATGCTAAGTGAGATTTTTATCCTGTGACACTGTTCCTGCACAGCACTGCAAATATTTTGGGATAAGCACAAAGCCGTACATAAGACCACAGATATTGCTTTAAAAATTAAAAGTAAGCATACTGAATAATACTGTTATAATATTTAAAAGGAGCCATATTAAATTTCACAGGATTCTCACACATCTGTTATTAAAATCATTTTATGACACTGTGGGTTGGAGTGAAGGTATTTACTATCTATGGTACTGTTAACATGATTCTTATATGAGTTTTTCTGTTTCTATGGTAACGTGAATTATAAGGTTCAATGAAGCCGGATTTGGTGATGTGTATTTTTCTGTTATTCAAGGTGAAAAGGAAATGAAACAGTCCTAACATTCATAAACTGCATTGAAGGTCTGAATTCCATTTAGAGATAAGACGATAATTACTAAAGTAATTAGAATTCTTCCTGGATGGAATTATTTTGCACACAGTAGAAATTGAGATTTGGAAAGGAAAGCATGGCTGAGTACGTTCAGCATCACTAATTAATTACAGCCCAAACCACTCTGCCATTCTGATACCTTGGAAGTCCCTATACCTTCGTCTGTCGGCTGCTAACTACAATGGGGAAAAAAGCTAGCCCCCACCCCCATCCCTTAAGTCAGAAAGATAAAGTAGGTGAAATCATTTTATTCAAGAGAAAATCCAATTACAGAAATAATCAACTTTTCCCTCTTGCTTTATTTTTTCATATTTGAAAGGGCATTCACATTAGCAGAACCAATTAAACGAATATCAAGACAGGGTACAAACTACAAAGTTGGGCAAGTTCTTAAACCTTTTAAAATTAGACTATGAGGAAAAAAATACTTATTGAAATTTTAGAAACTCAACCTTGGATCACAGGATTCTCTAATGGGAAGCATTATCAGAAGAATGATAAACACTGAATCTCGAGGATAATTTATAAATTTATATGTTCATAATACAATATTTCTAATATATAGTCCAGTATCAACAACAAATCAGGCTAATTAATCTTCTTCATGGATACGTTATCATTAAAAATTGGTATCTTGAGTTCAGGGGTTATAGATTCAGTGAGAAGATTACTTGCCAAGCATGCAAGAAGCACTGGGTTCAATCCAGTACCATATAAACTGGGCATGATGGTGCACACCTGYAGTCCCAACACTAAGTAGGTAAAGGTGGGTGTACCAAGATAGTCAAAAAAGGAGAGAACAAAAAGGTAGAGAGAGGGAGGAAGGGAAGGAGAGAGGGAAGGAGGAAGCAAGACAGGTAGATAAAAAGATATACCTAACAGAAATCAAACAGTCCACCAAATCAGAGCAGTTTTGCAATTATTTCATTCGTAAATAGTTGAACTGCTTTTACTTGGGGTTGGCAGACTATGGCCCAAGTATTAAATCTTCTCAGTACTTGCTTTATAAATAAAGTTGTATTGAGCCCTGAATACTCATCCATCTACATGCTTTTTACATCAGCTTATTCTGTAGGACTTGAGCAGAGACCATGACACCGCAGACCACAGGGTCTACAGAGCTACAGCCAGTTACCACCTGATGGGAGTCTAAGCCATCACGCGAGAAACTCCCTAATGCTTTAAATCACAGCTACCACTTTTTTTTAAATCACAGGGTATCGCATACTTTGTCTCCTAATGGGCCATGAGTAGCCTATAGTCTAAACTAGACAGCAGCCTCACAGGTTATAGGGGATGAGGTAATTTTGAAGCCACAGACCCTATGTGAAGTGCTCAGCAAAGTTGGGGAACAGAATGTAACCATGGGAGGGAGGGGGAAGTGGAGATTCACAAGACTGTAAACGACTTGCTTCTCTTGGGAGAAACGTACACTTTACTGCATTGTGGCTGATGATGGCATCCTGTCTCAAGCGAGCACTTTGTGTGAAAGCGCACGGCTAACTAAGAGCCCTCTCCTTCTCAATTGCTAACTGTAAAAATGACTGCCRGGGCAAGGGTGGGTCAATGCTCATGGTATTACATACATGTGCGTATCATGTACAGATAATGTTTCACCAACATTAGGGGGTAGAGGACGCAACAGGGTCCTGGAAACAAAGACAAGTGTTCAGGTGTGTGTACAGGACTCTAGATCCTGACTCAAGGTCACAGGAGCCCAGAGATGGCAGGGGACCACCAGCCTGTCTCAGGTGATACTCACATGGAAGTGATGGTTTACATCCCGAGCCTGTGTCTTGTGGCACTACATCATGGATACTTGACCTGAATTTGTACCTTGGAAGCTCTAGTCCATTCTGTCTCCAGCCATGTCAGGCTGGCCTTTTACTAAGACGAGCGTTCAACTTCCATAGCCATATGGTCCATCTGTGGACAGGCTAGACAGTCCCACAGAACCCTACAGGGTCTTGCATCATGTCCAAAATCCTCCATGGTACAGACAACAGCACCAATGACATCACTGTTAGTAAAAGAACTGAAGAATCTTGTGRTAGCTACTATAGCTTGGGATACCCTGCCTTGTAGTTTGTAGCCTGGTACACAAGCCAAGGTGCTTTGTGCTATGGTTTGACTTAGTTTCTCCTCCAAAATTCACTATGAAACATAACCCCAATGCTGTAGTCCTTCTGGGGTGACAGGGTTGCTAGGGACTAGCATTCTCTCGACATGGCTGGATGCGAAAGAGAGTCTTCTGTCTAGTCTTGTCTTTTATGTGGGAAGTCCAAGGCGGCTCCATCAATGAAGAAYGACAACGCACCAGAGACTGAACCTACGTGTGCCGGAGCTGTGGGTCTTCAGCTTCTGGAACTATACAAATCGCCTAGTTATAGTCGCTGTCCTAAGTAGGGGGATCGGCTAAGAGGCTGAGACATAAAAACAACCTTTATGTTACGAGATACGAACAGGTAAAGAAGGCAGGAAGATGGCTCAGTCAGTGACGTGGTGATGGATTACGCTTCCCAGTGCCAGCCAGGCAGAGGTAAGCAGATACCTTGGCTTTGATGGTCAGGCAGTCTACCCAATTGGTAAGTTCCAGGTTCAGACAGAAACCCTGTCTCAAACTATAAGATGGAGAGCAATAGGGAGAGCCACCTAATGGTGACCTCTAGCCTCCACGTGTGCATGAAACCCCTCCCCTATAGACATACTCCAAAAAGTGACTGACATGCACAGAAAAGTGAGAAGCTGATAAGTCTTTCTCAACCACCTGACTGAATCCTTGTGAATTATGTTGAGTAACTAATACTTTTATTAACCATAAAGGTTAATACCTTTATGGTTAATAATGGTTAATAATGATTAATAATGGTAAATCGTTAATAATGGTTAATAATGGTTAATAATCGTAGGCAAATTATTGAAATGAATTTCTATGTGTGAAGTGCTGGTGTGTAGCAATGTGCCCAGCAAGTGTACAAAAGTGCTATACTGACAGCTAGGTTTCAGAATGGAAAGGCGTACCCGGAGGAAGCTCTAATTTTAACTGTCTAGTTTCAGTCTAACTGACAACACTGGAATCCCCATAAGGAGGAGCAAGGAGGCAGACACCAGGTACAAGAGAACTGTACAACAGGGTGACGTGACCAGCAGTCCCAGGGATAATAGAAAGCAAGGGAGAAGGGGGAAACAGAGGCAGAGAACACATGCAGTTATGAGTCTTAGACAATGACACTGACTAAAGTAAAGACTTAGGGGAAGCTGCAGAGATTGGTGATCGGGCCCCTCCCAGTATAGGAAGTGCTCCAACTGTACCTCCATCTACAGTGCAGCTGCACTTACAGCAAGAACTGATGATTTCTGACCAAAAGACTACACACGCACGCACATACACACACACAATGTGTGTGTATACATATATATATATATGTATACACACTTACATACAAATACCTTAAGTAGTAAAACACACCTAGTTTGCTTCACAAACTATACCATCTGTTTTCAAGGACAAGGTCACATGTCCCATTTAGCATTCTAGAAAAGCTGTTCTTAATGTGTGATGATACTTTTGTAAGATGGTCACATAAATACACTCCATAAAACAGAAAATCACAAATAAATGACCGAGCAAACTGCAGAGGCATGGCCTGTCACTAGAAGAGAAGAATGAAATAATCTTTGACAACCCAAGAGTGAAGACACACCTTCCTAAGTGACTCTAAGAAGCTTCTCAGAGAAGCTGGGAAATAATGGAATGAAGCAGCAAAGTCACATATGTGGGGTCAGGAGAGACAGCAGCAGCATGTAGGTCCTCTACATCAGGGTCAGCTTCTGAAAATGTGGGCAGATGAGCTAATTAGGGCTCTGATAACTTCCCCAGGAAAAGCC
>BDUI01003487.1:54917-72436 GCA_002335545.1 Apodemus speciosus
TATTTCTTGAATTTTACCAGAAATATTTTCCATGTAAATCTTCAATATTATCTGAAAATGTTTATATTCTACCTTCAATCAATTTAGAATTATCTTTATGCCTATCATTTTATCTATATAATTTCCATGATAATCTTTAATTTTAACATGTTTTCTATATATTTTTACAATTTTATAAGAAATATTTCCCAGCCAACCACACATCACATGGGAACAACCTATACATTTCAGTGTACTTTGCTGCTGAACAGTAATGTTTGGTAGGTTCTGTGAGTTAAAAGTATTTTCTACTTGAAATGATTTCATTCCACATAGCCAACTATAAGTTGAGTAATGTCTGTATGCTTCTACTTGTTCATTCTTCCCTGACTCCTTTCAACTCTGCCTCTCTTTGCCAGTCCTGGGCCACAACCTTCAATCACCTGTTTCCCTCCCATATTAATGGATATGTGTCTTTGCTGAATTCACAAGAAACATAAAAATGCATGTTTATGTGTGTGGGGGTGTGTGTATGAGTATGTGGGTGTATGTGATGCAATATTTTCTTCTCACAGTGTTTATCTGACCACTTCTATGGTATATCTGATTCAATATAATCAAACACATGAGTATTCAATGACTTTTTTTCATTTTTTCTAAATCAGTGTTTCATGGCATCACATAGAGAGCATAATTTCAGTTCCTTCTCTGTCTGAGAAAGATCAGCTATTAAGCTGTGCAAGGTCTGATAAGTATAAACTAGGAACATGACCCATGCATATCCAGAACAGTTAAGATCATAGCCAATGCTCCAATGTTATTCTTTGTTCCAGTGGATCAGTGTCCCTTTTGCCTTGTCACATCCTGCAGTCACCGACATTGGATTCACAGCTGTGCATGCCAAATACCAGAGTCCCTGGCTGGGAACCATTGAATCAAATGAAGTCTACACCTGGCTTGATAATTTTCTGTTGTTGGTAAGTAACACTGTCATCCAAGAAATGTGATCTAATTGTTCATAAAAATCAAAGACATGTTCAGGATTTCACAAGGCTTCACCTGCTGACTCATGGCTATATCTGAATTAACTATTTTCGTGGAAGGGTGGAGCCACATGCTGACTAATGGTAGCCTACACAATGTGGACAGTAAATGGAAACCTAATGGTCCAGCACTATATCATTGCATGTTCTGTGTCCAGAGTTTTGCAATAATAGAATCTCGTAAATCATGCAATTCCCAACTGTAACAGAGGTTTACTTTAAATGGAAAGGTAGGCCACCTGACGCTTTTGATTTGTGTTTTGAAACATAGCATTAAAATATACTTTACTCGGATATATGTAGTTCATGAGAAATGTCATTGATGTACTAACTTACACACTTAAAAGTAAAAGAATTGGTTTTGTCAGAATACAGGCTTAAGGAATGGATTTATAAATTTTACAATTTAACTGTATTACTTTTTAATATGTGTGACTTGTATTGGAAGGAAAATTACTCTACACTCACTATGCTTGACACAAATGAAACAAAAGATAAATAAAACAGCTATGCCAAAGTTAAATCCCTGAATAAAAATCACAGGTGACATAGCAAGTTCCTTCAACTCTTCCCTCATTTATATACTAATTCCTGAATACCAACTTTACATTCATCTGACAGTTGGAGATGTATCAATACTCTAGGAAAAAGTCAGTAATCTTCCATACTTCTCTCGGACAACTGCTTGTTCTGCAGGCATCTACTTATATCCTCTTTTCTCATCCCCACATAACTGTTTCTCAGTTTTGTTCATACTTCTTGTCGCCTATTTTAATGCCACAACCTTTTTTGGTTTTGTATCTTTAATAAAAATATTAAGCAAACCTCTAGTGTACATATTCACATTTATAAATTGTTTATATATACTGTGCTAAAATATATGTAATCTAATTAGAAAACTAAATCATGGAATGCAAGTTCTCATACTCTCTTCAGTGTCCCAATGAGCATTCTGCACACTCCACTTCAGTAAAATACTACAGTGCAATGACTCTCCCAGAGGAGTGTGACAAGCATTCATTCCCACCATTTTCATGTTCACTCTATGACTGACATCTATAGACATTCATTGGGCCACATGATTCATATTTCATCACATGATTTTCAGAATCCCAATTAGTTTTTAAATGTTTATGACAGTTGGAATTCCTTTCCCAAAGTAAATTGAAGACTTCTGTGTAATTTTTAAGGCAGCTAAAAGCAGTCCAATTAAGAAAAATAAAGAACTGTCTCATGTAGTCCCAAAGGAAATATTTCAAGGAAACTAGGATTTTTTAAAAAAGAATCATTGTCACTTATTGACATGCCTTCTGTGGATGATTTAAAAACAACCATTACTAGATGCTCAGAATCAACAAAGTTTGTTTGTCATAGTCTGACTATAAAAACCAAGATTGAGGCATTGGCAAGATCTTTCTGATGAGGGCTGAACCTTCATAGTCAGCACATTCTTGCTGTGCCCTTACTTGGTGGAAAAAAGGAACTAACCTCCCTTAATTATTTTTATTGGTTCTTTTGTTTGCTTTCTTTGTTTTATTAACAAAAATACTAACTAGATTTATAATGACCCCATTTTCATGATATAATGATTTCATCCAGTGCCAATAATGCTACAGATGCCTCCACCCAGAAGATTAGAATTTAAATTGACAAACACTGAAGTGTTTGCTATACTGCAAACACAGTTATAGCAGTTGTGAATTATGGTTTGTGGAGCATTTTTCAAACTTCACAATCTACTAAAACTTTGCAACTGGTGGAGCGCTGCAAAACTAAGAAACATTTTCCTTTGCTCCTTTCATTTGACTTACTCTGAATCCATGGGTTCTCATGCAGATGCTGGGTGGAATCCCATGGCAAGCCTACTTCCAGAGGGTCCTCTCTTCATCCTCGGCCACCTATGCTCAGGTGCTGTCCTTCCTGGCAGCTTTTGGGTGCCTGGTGATGGCTCTACCTGCTATATGCATAGGAGCTATTGGAGCCTCCACAGGTAAACATCTTGCATCTTTGTCACATTTCCAAGGTACTGTCCCAAACCCCTAATGGCTGTTCTTTCTATGCCACATCTCTATTTCCCCAGCAGAGTAAGCGAATTCCTTCTCTCTGACCTGATTATGCCTTTGCTATAGCATTCAATAAATAGAGTTATAGTTCTGTGTTCTCTACCCACTTTTTGTTGTTTAAGGATGAAACATTTGGGAACACCCAATTTTGGTATATTAGCAATTGTATTCTGTCAACCAGGAGATAACTATGATGCACATTGTATAACCATAGGGTTGGGGGTTTAAAAATACTACTCCATTCTGCGTTTAACTATAAGGGGAAGAAATGAACACTGAAGATATTTTAGGTCTTCTTGGTGAGCCAAAGAGGTGCAAATATTGCAAGTCACTGCCTTAGGGGATCATGACCCTTCTGTCATTATGGTCCCCATGGACCACTATGAACATGAGATTTTAGCTCTTTATTTTCAATAGTTTGCTAATCAAGAAGATTTTTCTATTCTACTTGCAGAAACTAAGCATTAAATATAGTAGTTAAGATAGAGAAACTAAATACTAAGATAACAAAAAAGGTCAATATAAAATTATGATTTCCTTGTTGGCCTCTAGGAAACATTTCTTAAGTCTCGCCTTTCATTCTCTTGAATGCAATCATGCCTGTCATTCATGTTTCTTCTATGGTAGGAAGAGGAAGCTAGATTCCCCCACAAGCACACTGATAACTTTCAGGAAGGTTCTGTCTTTGCAGCCTAATCACCTTCTTGCCTAAAATCAATATTATTCCCTTGTGGACTGGGCTTTCAGAGACCTAGAAGAGGTGTAAACATAAAATTACAAAAGTATAATAACAGAAACTAAGGTCAGTGGAGAAATTTATGAACTTCAGAGCTAAGTTACAGCTCTCTTAATTGTGATTAAGAGGCACCATTTGAATGAATATTTGTAATATTTACCCACATCGAGAAACATTCTCTAAGTTGAGTCCATTAAAACATATTAGAAAAAGTTCACCTTTTACCCTTTTTTCTCTTATAAAAGGAATGCTATTTATTGAATTACCTTGGTGTATTTTTATTTTACTTTTTATAATAGAAATCATGATTCATAGTATAATCTTTCTGTTCCATGGCCATACTTTACATAAAATAATAATTAAATGATAAAAAACGGCCAAGGTCTTCATTGGCATCTGCTTCTGTAAAAAGAAAATAGGCTTTGCTTCACAAAAGCAGATAAATCCATTCCCTCCTGTGGGTATACATGAATGTATAAGCAGGTTAGCAAAAACAAGAATACAGTTTACTGTTTCCTAGATTGGCTATACATTTATTATCTCGTGTAACTTAATTTCACAGTGACAGCTTTAGCCTTGGTAGCATGTAGGCAGAGCTTTAATTGTAACTGTAATGGGAAGTGGAAAAATGGCAAGAACTAATATTTGTTGGCCCTGACATTGTAACATCAATGAAGATCAGCAAATATAAAGGAAGACAACAAATGTACATCTACAAGCCCTTGTCTTCTTCAACACAGGCTGTAACCAAACCAATCCCAATACAGGGACAGTGAAATGGTTTAAGAGTGAAGGCATTTGCTACTGAGTTTGACAACCTAAGTTCCATCCATGGCAACCAATGGTGGAAGGAGCAAACTGACTTCAACAAAGAGTTTTTTTGACCTCCACAGTCATATGCCATAACACTTGAGTGCTATACATGCACAAGCATAAATGCGTGTGAACACACACATAAAATCACATAAATAACAAAATAGAAGGTGTATATTCAAAGATAAACTAATGTTTCAAGTCATTTTATTATACCAAGTCTGAAAACCTCCCAGATACTTGAGCCTCATGAATGAAAAAGACTTACCCTTAGCATAACCTACCCCTCTTTCTATAATGAAAACTCTACATACAATGAAATTGCTTAGAAGCAAACTAACTCACAGGTAGGTCCAAGGCTATGGTTTCTTCAGGAAAAGGGTGAATGGAGCAAAAATCAGTTATGATTTCAGTGTGTAGAAAGGTCCCTGAGCCCCATTCAGTCCCAAGCGATATAAAGAAAATGCTTTCATTTAAGAAAGTTTGTTATCTGTAATTCTGAGTGAGCACCATTGCACATCTGGCAAAGAACATCTGGCTTCCAGGGCCCAGCAGGTGTAACTAAATTTGAATGTTATCAACACTCACTGGACTCAGGCAGGTCAGTTACATTACATGACCAGCATATGGACTTCCCATCTCAGTAGACCATGTGAGGGCTCACAATTGTGATGGTTGTCTCTGCTCCACAGACTGGAATCAGACTGCATATGGGTTTCCAGATCCTAAGACCAAGGAGGAAGCAGACATGATCCTCCCGATTGTTCTGCAGTACCTCTGCCCAGTGTACATTTCCTTCTTTGGGCTTGGTGCTGTTTCTGCTGCTGTCATGTCTTCAGCTGACTCATCCATCCTGTCAGCGAGTTCCATGTTTGCTCGGAATATCTACCAGCTTTCCTTCAGACAAAATGTAAGGCCAGCCTTTAATCTGTCAGTAGTAGTAGTAGTAGTAGTAGTAGTAGTAGTAGTAGTAGTAGTAGTCATTGCCAATGCATTTGCTACATTTATTGTGCATGTAGTATTGCAGGTAGAATCTCTCTAATCTAAAATGATAAGTT
This sequence comes from Apodemus speciosus, assembly GCA_002335545.1. NCBI lineage: Eukaryota > Metazoa > Chordata > Mammalia > Rodentia > Muridae > Apodemus > Apodemus speciosus. The sequence continues at coordinate 60,610 of BDUI01003487.1, forward strand.
TGGAATCCTCCAAAATCCAGAACTTTTTGAAAACCAATAAAATGTTATTAGTGGGGTGTGTTATACTATGCTGTGCTAAACATAGTATATAAAATCACCTTCAGGCCATATATACAAGGTATAAATGAAACATGTAATTTCTGTTTTAAAGTTGAGTTTTACTCCTAATGTATTTCATTATGAACATGCTAATATTCCAACATTCAAACATAAGCTCCTCACAATATAAGATGCTTCTGCTGTCAAGCATTTTGGATGAAGGATACTCAAATCTATGTGTACATATTGAGACTATATTGAAATCCACACCTTATATTGATTCAAAACACATATTTAAATATAGTATATTTATTTATCCTCAAATGAATTATAGTAATACACGCCATTGTTTATTTTCACAGTAAAGGAAACATACTAGTGCAACTTTTCCCCAAGGGAGCAACATGTTACAATAGTTTAAATTTCTTGTTTGCCTGATAAAAGACAACACAGCTTCAAAAATTTTAGGAAATCATTTAATCTGCTTAAATATGCTAGGATCCTAGAGATCCCTAGTAGCCATAAGTCATGGTGAACTACTTAACACTATTTTTATAACAACTTCTGTGGTGTTTGAATTCCACAGGATGCCTTTAACATATAATAAGTAACCTTTTTATTTGATTTTTTTATGGAGCCAAAAGGTTCTAGGACAGCTTGCTACTGTATTCCTTGGAAAACAATGAGCCTTTCTCAAGAGCTTTTCTCTATCATATAAAGCTTGGCTTCTCACGAGGTTTCCTAGGTCATAGTCAGCAAAATAAGTCCATTGGAGCCAACTATATGGCTTAGTTTAAAAAAAAAATGTGCCTGATAACAAATCTGATGGCCCCTATTCCATCTGTGGAATCCACATGATTAGAACAGATACTTGCAAATTCTGACCTCCACAATGTACCATAGCATGTATATATTTGTACAGAGGTATGTGTTTGCATACACACGATTCTAAAAAAAAATGGTCCATTAGTACTTCATCATGGGTATTCCTTAGAAACATCAAATTTGAACCACTAAAAAAGTAATCTTTTTGGTAAGACTCTGACAAGGATAAGCTGTAAGGTTGTCCATACTCTCAGTACCTCATGTGAGCAGGATATCACCTTGCCATATTTTATGTATGATATATAATCTTATTTTATCTCAGCTTTCCCTCTGTACATTTAAAAGAAGGCTTCATGGTCTCACTTGCTTTATATGGTAAAATTAAGCCTTTGCACCCAAGTGCCATAGATTGCATCAGCTTTGGATCCAGKAGACTAGATAAGATCAGTTTTAAAGCATAGAAACTTATCCTATTCATCATTTACAAAGACAGCACATTGTTGGCAAAACTGACTGTGCATTGATTACTCACAGGCATCAGACAAGGAAATTGTGTGGGTCATGAGGATCACTGTGTTTGTGTTCGGAGCATCTGCAACAGCCATGGCCTTGCTGACGAAGACTGTGTATGGACTCTGGTACCTGAGCTCTGACCTTGTCTACATCATCATCTTCCCTCAGCTGCTCTGTGTACTCTTCATCAAAGGAACCAACACTTACGGGGCAGTTGCTGGTTATATTTTTGGACTTTTCCTGAGAATTACTGGAGGAGAGCCATATCTATACTTGCAGCCTTTAATCTTCTACCCTGGTTATTACCCTGACAAGAATGGTATATACAATCAAAGGTTCCCRTTTAAAACTCTCTCCATGGTTACCTCTTTCTTTACCAACATTTGTGTTTCTTATCTAGCCAAGTATCTATTTGAAAGTGGAACCTTGCCTCCAAAATTAGATGTATTTGATGCCGTTGTTGCAAGGCACAGTGAAGAGAACATGGACAAGACCATATTAGTCAGAAATGAAAACATCAAATTAAATGAACTTGCACCTGTGAAACCTCGACAAAGCCTAACCCTCAGTTCAACTTTCACCAATAAAGAGGCCCTCCTTGATGTCGATTCCAGTCCAGAGGGATCTGGGACTGAAGACAACCTACAATGACCCCATCTAGAATATACAGAGCAGGGCATTGCTGTAGGGTAGCACTGGGAAAAGGTTTGGAGCATATCTTACACATGTTAAAATATAAATGTTTAGAGGAAAAATGTTTGGCAGAAATAAAATAAATTATAATGGGTGAGCTCAGAAAAATCTAACAATTGCACAGTGAGAAGGAATCAAGCATGAAAGCAACAGCTTCATTTCTCATCAGAGCACTTTTAATTTTGAATAGCTTTGTTAAGCATATAAAAATGCATAAAGCCCAGCCAAAGAAAGTAGCCAAATATTATTTATCTTTTTATGGAAAAATGAAATATATATTAAAGAGTCCATGGGAAGGAGATTGGATGGTCCTGATCATCTTCATTAGCTAATGCACTGGACACAAGTTTAATTACTATAACATGGAGGTTAGGCATTTATTTAGACACTACTGTGAATGATCCGGTGAGTTAGCCAGTTCACGTCTCTCCATGTGTGGGTTGTCTTGCTCTCCCATGATCTGAACTGTGGCATTTACTCATTTTTTCAAGGTGCACTTCCTTACCCTTTCTTGTCATCTTGCATGTGTGCTCTCTCCATTCATCCCTCCATCTATCTGTCCCCTCATCCTCTCTGCTCCCTCTCCTTTTCCTCTGCCTTTTCTCTTTCTCTTTCTTTCTCCCCTCTCTTTTTCTCTTCATATTTTGTTTTTTGTGTGGTGCTGGAAATCTATTGCAGGGCCTTGCACATTTTTGGTAAGAACTCTCCTACTGAGCTACATCGCAGCCCCACAATAATTTATCTTATTTTCAATGATTGCCATATATTCTAAGCACAAGCGACACAAATAATATCTTATTTTATAGTAACATTTTATGAGTAAATGATAGAAAACAGAATCTATGTTGGAGTTGGGTAAAAGCACTGAGCTCTTTAAGTATACCCACAGTTGCCATCTGCACAAAGAGAAGGGCCCAAAACCAAGCATGAAATGGTTGTTGGGCAGCATTACAGCAATAAGGCAAGAAGAAATGTTAAGGAAGGAGAAGAAGATTTCTATCTCCAGCTTTTATACATTAAATGTTGCTACACATTACAAATATAATGTCCTGGCTTATCTTCTAAGTCAGTGTTGGAGGCAAAGTTGAGCTATATGTAAAGAGAGGTTTCTGTCTGACATCTGCTACAGGTGGCGCCTGCTTTATCAGCATGCATTCAATGCATATTTATTACCAGCAGTTCCCAAACACCTCATCATGAAACTGGAAAACAAACCATGCTTATTTTTGGACATTTACTCTTGACACTGTTCCACATAAGCCATTTTTAGGGACTGGACAGATCACATTGAGTATATATATTGAATTTCAAATGTAATAGAAAATGAAAAGTAAAATCAAGTCATATAAAGAAGAAGCCATCATTTTTAATAACTGTTGTGTACATGGATATCAAAAGGTCAGTCATTAAATGTAGTTTTGCTTCTTTGTAGTATTCAGAATTACACACAAACCTTGCACCCCCAAACCCTAGAATTCTTTTTATAGGTTACTGTTATTATCTCTCAAAGCATCAAAAGGTGGAACTCCTTTGTTTAAAAATGTGACTTAAAAATTCCTAGTGTGTCTTTTAAAATGTAAATTTAAATAATTTTACGTATTGTATTGTCCTACTTTTCAGTGCTGTCTCCATATTTAAGCCACTTTACTGATTTGTGTACTATGTAAGGAAGAATATTCATTTACCCTCAAGTCTATTTCAGAATCAACTAACTATGGACTATTAGAAAGTATGGAGTCTGAGATGCTCAGATGTGAGGTGAGAAAAGAGTCAAAGGAAAAAGAAAACACAGATAAAAAATAGAAAGTTTGGGGCATGAAAAACTACTAGTGGCAACTAGGAAATTTCTGATGTACATGGTATTTCAGAACACAAGGTCTTCCAACATACACAAAAGAGTGGATTTTACCCAACTCATCATCTTGTGTACTTCCATCTAATTGTTAAAGTGTGTTCTTGCATTATGAACATGATAGAGCCTCCTTCACACTGTAGATCTCACAGCAAAGCAGGTTCTTTTCACATACATTTTGTAATGTTCTTAGTCAACAACTTTCCAACTAAGTTTATGATATTTAAAGTATTTAAATAGCAAAAAATGARAGAAGAATACCAAGATATTTATTCATGCATACTCTGGAATGAATTCCCCATGATTTCCAAGCAAAGGATGATGCTTCAAGGTATAGAAGGTCTGCTTTGTATTGGAATGGTGACATCTCTAAGTTATTCCAGAATCAGACAGTGGACCTCATTTTCAAATCCCCAGTGAATCAAAATAAAGGAAATGTTTCAGCCTCTTGCTTGGAAGAATTACCTGTGTATAGCATTGGAACAAGATAGGAGTTTCATTCCCATATATTACCAATGATTGTGCTATGTTTCTTAGGTAATATGTGTTCCTCTCCACATGTTCAGACCATCAAGCTTGTAGCTGAAATGATTTGTCAACAACCTGTCAAATGCTGAGTGCCAAAATCCAATTTCATTGTTATACTTATAAGTAATGAATTTTATGTGAATATTATATGAATGTAAGCTTGAAATTAGTGCATTTAATATAATGTGAATTGAAATTTTTATTTGTAAATAATGAATTAGTATTATATTTTAAACATAAATCATCGCATTCCATTTTGTCCTTCTATAAAATTTACTCTGGTATCATATGTAACTTGTTATAAGTTTGCTATAATATATGTTTGCTACTGCATAGACAAATGCATATAATGGTTCCAAAACCTATATTTTTATCTGTTAAAATATTATATGAAGTTATACTCATAAGCATATTTACAAGTATATATGTATGTGTTCAAATGTAATGATACTGTATTAAATTATTCCATTTAAATTCAGGATATCATGCCTAGATTTGATGTTTTGGGGGGCCTCTATATAAGTATAAATAGTGCTTGGAGACAATTACGCAATGCAAGTAAAACAAACAAATGTATAGAAAGATATTTAAATGTCAAGTGGGAAAACTGCAACTTGTAACAACTTAGAGCAATCTATACATCTTATTTTAGAAGCAGATCCACCCTCTATTTGATTATGTAGGCCTTCTTTTCAATTGAATAAATATCAAAGTGTTCATTCCATCACTATAAAGATGTAGTTTTTGAAATGGCTATCTTATCACTGTTGATGTAGGACATATAACCAGTACACAGTGACAAACCAGTTCTTCGTACTCTCCAAGGTTATACTGAAGTTTCTTGTCTAAACCTTTCAAGGAGTTTTTAAAAGTAATATTTTATTGAGGTTCAGAATACCTTTGGTCTCTTTGGACATAATCATATGCATGGTGTACATAAGACATGCACAAGGTAGAAGGATCTAAAAGTTCATGGAAGGATAAAATGTACTTCTGACAAGAAAATATATCATGTTCATCCACCGTTGAGGATATTCTTCCTTATGTCTAAATTCTGCTTTATCTCAAATATTCTACAATAGAATCATTAGAAATAACACAGCTCTTACCTCTTACTCCTCTTATCACTCTCAACCTCTTTCTTGGCCCCCTTGGGCTCTCCTTCCCCCCACCCTCTCTCCACGTGGTCATGGCCAGCATCCACTTCTCTACTCTCTCCCTCTGCCTTTCTCTGCCTCCACTACCCCACTTAACTCTCATCCTCTGCCCTAAACTCTATTCTATACCAAAAAAATATAAAGGAATAATAACACAGAAAGCATAAAAGCAGGGTCAAACCTGGTATAACAGTAGTGAAGTTCACCTGTTCGGGAGAGTAAGGCAAGAGGATTGGAAATGCACATCCCGGCCTGTCTAGGCTACAGAGTGAGCACAAGACCACTTGGGCAACTTAATGAGTTATTATATAAAAGATGAGGGGTTGTAAAAGCTGGCTGGGGATATAGATCACCAGGTAGTATGCTCGCATAACCTGTGTGAAATACAGGGTTCAATCTCTAGTATTGGTGGAATCAGAGTGTACATTCTAGAGAAACTTAGGAAACTAGAAAAAATGATGTCCCTTGCTGAATGTGTACCATCAGTGTAAGAACTTCCAACACAGTGGAAATAGCCATCCTGTCTTAATGTTATTTTTAGAGTCTCTCAAAAAAAGGTTAAGGTTCTCTAAAATAAATAATAAACTATGATAATTCTGTTTTGATTCTATTTTTAGTTGGAAAACTAGTTACCTGTTTTTAAAAGATACTCTGTAATGTATTTCAGAGCCAAACTAGAGTGCTGATTTAACAATTTGCTATATGGAAACAATGCAATACTTAAAACAAAGAGAACTTAGATCTCTTTGTTAACTATAGAATTTGGAGTAGCAGATACAGTGAAAGAAGTAACTACAAATTGGTTCCAGCAGCAAAATCTGAGACTCACGCTTATGTTAAAATTACTGAAATTCTAGAGGTTTATTTCAGCTATGCAGTACTTTGATTTGAGCAAGTTTATACTCTAACATGGTCTTTCTAGTTTGGTTATATGTTATTTGGTTGGATATATCATAATGTGATAGATAGCAACTAAGCCTAGAGCCACAGAGAAAGCTACATGCCTTGACAGTTGTATGTTCTTTACTAATTACACACTTGTATGGGTCTCAGTCTTGCTGATAAAAATGACATTTGCCTCTTATTAGTAAGCTATGAGATACATATAAGTTTACATGGTAGACAACCCTTAAAATAGGGAAACAGAACTACAAATTCTGCTCTTCAACTGAGAAAATTATGACAAATACATATAGCTACTTTATTATCATTGCCGTCAGGGAATCTACATATTAGATGAAAAAACTAGAGTTCTATTTTAGCATATTTTGAGCTACAGATCGCATTTACTTTACAGACACAACTGAACAGAGTTTTCAGGCTGCTCCTTGTCCACCCAAATTTTACTCTGTGTATAACCTATAATGATGCCAAGTCTGGCATGGCCTTAGTGGGGCCAGAATGACAGGGTTCCTGCCCCTAGGACAGGGCCCAGGAAAAGGGAACCTCCACCAGGAGTGTTGATATCTTCTGTGGGCATAGAGCTTCTTGGTTTAATAATTTACATATTCTGCCTTCCTCCTTCAACGAAGGTCCTCCCTGTTAACTTTAAGGACACCATGATAAGAAGTGACACCATGAGTCCAGGAGATGAAGGTGTAGCTAATATCTCAGCAAAATGGTAAATGATGGGACCTTCAGGACAGCCCTTAAAGCTGTGGAAAAGGACTCTAAAGTCCTTTTGACTTTAAAAGTCAAAAGAGTTCAAAATTAAATATAATTTATCAAAAAGGGATGAAATATGAATTATAAGAGGGGCTTTATGAATCCAAAGGAACAAAGGCAGCTGCACTGTGAGCCAACTTGTCAGAAAGATCCTAAGGAAGGAGATAAAAAGATTTAGGGAGAGATGATAATAAGTGATCCCACACAGATAAGTTTGTTTGTTTGTTTATCCTTACAAAGGCAGACAAATTTCTGAGTTCAGTGCCAGCCTGGGACAAAGCAAGGTTAGGCTCAGGTATGGTCGAAATGGTAATTTCAGGATGTGGTCCCACCCAGTTAGCTTATATTGTCTGTGCTTAACAGAGGCAGGCAGATCTCTGAATTCTTTGCAATGCTAAAAGAAAATGTGTGCTTACTGAATTAAGGGGCTGGGGTCATGAGAATCTGATTCATAGGACAGTCAAAAGGAAATGTGAAGTAAATGACTAGATTGATATATAAAAATAAAAGTCTGGGCCTATAATCTGCAATAGACAAGTTATCCAGATAATTTTCAGAATAGCAAAAGAGAACTGCTTGAAGAACAGTCTTGAGCAGAAAATAGCAAGAAAAAGCTGTACATATAGAGAGATGTCTAGAGATCACCAGAAAAAGCACATTAGAGAAAAAGAAAGAACAGGGAGAAAACAGGCTAGAAAGTTGTGTCAAGCAGATAATGGGCTACCAGCTTCAACTTATGATTTGACTTTGAGTCATTTCTTTTTTTTTTTTTTACTTCTCCCAGATACCAATTCCTCAGAATCCCTCTCTAAGCAGAGGCTGGTCCTTGCCATATAACTATGACCATCACTGAGAAGGCCAAGTTTTTCCATCACTGTGTATTTTTGATATTTGGACAATACCATCTTCCAAGCTTAGTACCTTGGGTACAAAGGAAGGAACAAAAACTGGAAAAGGCCCTTAGATGTTTGAAATGACAGTGGAATGTTTAGATTTGTTTCTATATGTGTTTCTGATTATTTGAATGACAACATAGAATGTTTTAAATTCTCTTTTTTATTTTGGACATGAGTCTCACATAAACCAGGCTGGGCTCAAATATACTATGTAGCTGAGGATGGCTTCCTGCTTCTGCTTTCTTTGTGTTAGGATTATAGGCATGTATATAGAATCTTAAAGAGATGTAAAATATATGAAATTGATATTGTAAAATTTAAAATTTGATAATTAAATAATTTGACCTTTAAAGGATATTGTATGGTAGTGTGAGGGTAAGTGTCAATGGCTACAAAGCAAGATTACTTGAATTTAACAAACAAAATTGCCGGGCGGTGGTGGCACACTCCTTTAATCCCAGCACTTGGGAGGCAGAGGCAGGAAGATTTCTGAGTTTGAGGCCAGCCTGACCTACAGAGTGAGTTCCAGGACAGCCAGGGTTAAATGAGAAACCCTGTCTCAAAAAAACCAAATCGAAAAAAACAAACAAACAAACAAAAAAATTTTTAGCTGGGAGGTGGTGGCGAACGCCTTTAATCTCAGCACTTGGGAGGCAGAGGCAGGKGGATTTCTGAGTTTGAGGCCAGCCTGGTCTACAGAGTGAGTTCCAGGACAGCCAGGGCTACACAGAGAAACCCTGTCTCGGAAAAAAAATCAAACTCAAGAAAATATTGTAAATTGTCTAACTCTATGTAGGTTAAAATGTCCCAGACATAGATAGCCATTGGCATGAACTGTGAGCTGTGACTAAGTGCAATGAACAATGAGGGCTGAACCCATGAGAGAATGTGACCACCCCAACTCATTTGTTCTTGCTCACAGAGCTAAAGTACACAGTGGATACTACGTGTCTGAATCAACATCAAGTTCACATTCAGCCCTTAGGAGAAACCTAACCTATTTAGGACTCATTTCATAGAAGATTCCTTGTCATTTTACTCTAACTCGTACAGCTAAATGTTTGGTAATGATTTTCCCATATTTTACTTTTTATAGAAAACTCCTAAGATCTAAAATGTGGACTTTTAAAACTAGACACATAAGAATGTAGCATGAAGAGGAAAGTACATTATTAGAATCCTGTCATCAATAGCTCAGCCTTCTCATCCTCTAGGAGAGAAGTCAAGCTATACCCTTAATGAATTCCAGTTTCTGGACCAAGAACATGCTATTTTGGGAGAAAGGGTCTGTACTTGTGTTGACAAGAAAGGAGAATAGGCTCTGGACCACTTCCAGAGTGATATGGATCAGATATGACAGGGGAAGACCACCTAAAAATCTCAAAATATTTAAGAAAATCAAATAAGACAGGTAAATTGATCTGCTGATTCCTCAACATGAGAATAAGCTAATAACTGGCTTAGATATAAAAATATCTCTAGCCAAAACTTCAACTAAAATGAAACAATAAGTATTATTGGTTATGGAATCCCTAAGATACTTCATGCCCTTCTTAATATGGCATGAATAAAGATTTATTACATTTGGTTATTGATAAAATTAACTTATTAGAAAGACCTGCTCAAACACGAAGCAAACTCATCCTTAATTGATCTTTGCACCCTGCACAATCCATATGAAAATCTTAATGGTACTAAAATATTTGTTTGTGAGATTCATATATTGCAGAATGTTCAGCTCTGACAAGATTCATCCACTGGGATGCTGAACTGACTTGCTTCCAGAACAGCTTTAGGATTGCTGTTGATTCTAGATAACCTCATTTCATCCAACCCTTCAGACAAATCCAGACAGAACTTCAGTCAAGTCTTACCCTCAAGGAGATGGAAAGACTAAATCAACTCTATTCCTGCCATGCCCAGTCATCAGCCACCATTGAATAAGTTGCAAGAAATGGTTATGTGGTAGGACCAATCATAGAGGTTCCCTCTTAGTCAGGCTAATATAAATAACACTGCCTGTCCTGACAGTACCTTATTCTTTGAGGAAACCAGAAGCTAATGTGTGGCAAATCTATTAAACCCTCTACTCACAAAGAGCAAGCTTCTCATTCCGACAGACAAAGTCTGGATGTGATCTGGCTTCTTAGCAGCATGACCATATAATGGCTTACTACAAAGTGCTTACTCCAAAATAATCAAGCCACCAAGTGTTCCACCTTCCAGCAAAGAAGACATAGGAGTAACCTGTGGCATGGGATACTGACTATCAGAGTATAGAAGTAGGTTGCAGAATGGAGAGATGAAGCAGCACTGCACCCTCCAGAACAGGGCATTCAACTAAGCCAAGTGATTTTATATGGTTTTATGTCACCAGAAGTGAAAATAAGTGGGTCTGGATGCAAGAGTTGAGGAAGCAGGAACCTGCCTAGTAACCATTTCTCCTACTGACTCAGTTGGAATCTGTGCTCCTTATCCCTGAAGCTCTGAGCTCTGCAGAGTTGGAAATCCCAGCTTGCAGAGAGGAAACATTGTGGAAATGTACACAGCAGGAACGCTATTGAGAAAGTTCAACATTTGCTAGATGAGCATTTTAGGCTTCTTTGAAGATACTCCATGAAAGGCAAAGTCATCACTGACATTATTGGTCTTGATGATCAAAAAGATATATCTGGTATTACTTGTGAAAAGACCTAGTGCCTCTTCATTCTCTCCTCCTTTCTTGTAATGATACATGAGCAACTGTAGTGAACTAACATGGGATTGATAGATGGTCTATGCTTGAACAAAAGAGGAAAGGGAATATACAAAGAAGAGTAGAGAATAATTGTTTTTCTGGCCCTGACGCAGGGGCTGGGATGGCAGCTCTGGTTTATTGTATTTACTTCCCTCTTCACAAATCCACTAGAACCTTGAAAGCTCACTAAAAAGTGTTAAGTAACTATTAAGAAGATTGTGTTATTCTTCCTTTATTTTCACATCACCTCAATTGTGATCTAACAGTATCTTAGATATCTAACGGTGAAAAATAGGTAAACTACATTATTTATTTTTAACCAAATTTGAATTACTTGTTAAAGATTTAAACTTAATAGCTTTATGTTAGAAAAAACTTAACTTTTTATTAATATTCATGAGCCATCCAAGATAAGATAAGGCATCAAAAGTGGGTTAAAGATTGACATGTATGGCTATCATAATTCCCTGTCTCCCTCTCCTTCTCTCTCTGTCTGTCTGTCTGTCTGTCTGTCTGTCTGTCTGTCTGTCTTTCTCACACACACATGTGCACATACACACAACTAATTTAAAATATATCATTATGGCACAACACTTTAAGATGATATACAAATTAAGATATCTGTGTACCCCTCAAAGTATGTTGCAAAATAATAATTTGAAAATAATTATGAGTTTTTTTTCTTAGAAGCCTGGTTCTAAGAATGAAATAAGGACACATGCTCCACTATGTTCATAGCAGACTTATTTATAATAGCCAGAAGCTGGAAAGAACCCAGGTGTCCCTCAATGGAGGAATGGATACAGAAAATGTGGTGTATTTACACAATGGGATACTATTCAGCAATTAAAAACAATGAATTCATGAAATTCTTAGGCAAATGGTTGGAACTGGAAAATATCATACTAAGTGAGGTAACTCA
>BDUI01003487.1:94965-111359 GCA_002335545.1 Apodemus speciosus
GGGAAATGAAATGTAAATAAAGAATATATCCAATAAAAAAAAAGAAAAAAAAGAAAGACTACAAATGTCCTTAAGTTGAAAATCCTGTTAAATAGTCTGTGACTTTATCAGAGGACTTAAGGTTAGCCTTTTCAAATTATTCACTTTATTTTAATATTCTAATGATTTTTCTCACCTATTATAAGTATACATTCAGTAATCTTTAGTATGTTTATAGTTTTGTCACACAATTTTCACTATGTAATCACAGGATACTCCTATCATCCTAAAAAGTAGTATGAGATTATCCTGTTTTCCTATGAGCTAGATTTTTACTATTTTTAAAATAATTTTCTTATGACTTATTTCAATTATGGTTTTTGGAAGTCAGTACGGTATGTAAAGTACAGAACTTACTTGTTTCCATTAGCTTTAAAACGTGTCATCAGGATAAAATATTTCAAATGAGGGGTTCCATAAAGTACAGAGTCCAACCATCATAATTCCTTAGTCTCAAATATTTTTATTAGCATAATTACTCATCTAAGTTAAATTTTGTCAACTTGATTATAGTTTCCCTATAAACAACAACAAAATCAAGAAAGATTTTTTTCTTCAATGAAATAGTTACTGATAAATCTCTTTTCATGTAGATTTATTCTCTGCTTGAAGTCATATGAGTGACAGAGCTTGGCTCTGGTGAACTCTGAGTGGCATGTTTATTCCTGGAGCAGCCAACCTCAGATGAACTACTTTGCAGTTCCCTCATGCTTGGGCAAGGAAGGAATGTGACAGAGGGAAGCAGGGTATGGCCTTCTGTCATGCAACTGGCATAGCAAACACTCTCCAGGATTTCCTGTTGATCACAGAATAATATAATAAATAAGAGAGGAGAAATCACAATGAAAAGCAAAACAAGGAAAGAGCTTTTCAAAACCTAGATGGAAAGCAGTTATAATATTGAATTCCTAAAGGATTGTAACAGTACCCAGGAAAGTAAACTCTATCCACCTCATCCCTTGACTTCAGACTTCCAGAACAGATAGCTCACTGAGCTGGAGACACCTGATGCAGTTCAGCAGGTTTTCAGACTCTGGTCTTATTCCCTTTGCATTAGAGATGTGCTTTCTTTGTCTTAATTGTCATAAGGCTTAATTTTCAAGTCCAGCGAAATTTTCTTCACAAAGAAATTTTACTGCTTTGCAATACATCAACACCAACGGCTATCATGTGCGTCCCCATATTCCCGACCTTTTCTGACTATCAATTGAAAACTATCTGAATCTGTGGTTTTTGAATTGCAATTCCTGAGAGCACCAAGGAAATACCTTTATATGTTCACAGTTTCTGTATTGCAAAGTGTCCATAGACATTTGTCTTTCTGAATCTGGGTTACCACTCAATATGATTTTTTTCTAGTTCAATTCATCTACTTGCAAAGTTTATAACTTCATTTTTATTAGAGATGAATAGAATTCCACTGTGTGCATGCACCGCATTTTCAGTATTCGCTCATCAGTTGAAGGATATTTAGGCTGTTTCAGTTTCCCACCTATGGTAGATAAAGCACAAATGAACATGGCCAAGCAAATATCTGGGGAGTAGGATATCAAGTTATATGCCATGGAGTGGTATAACTAGATCATGTGGTAATTTTTTGAGGTTTCTCTATACTTATTTCCAAAGTGATTAGAGCAGCCTATAATCCCATCAACAGTGAATAAGGGTTCCCTTTTCCCAAACCTCTCCAGCATTTAATGCTAGTTGTTTTGTTGATCTTTCCATTCTTACTGAAGTAAGATGAAATCTCCATGCTTTTTTAATTTACATTTTACTAAGACTTTTGTTATGCAGCTGTATTGGGTTTTATCAAAGGCTTTTTCTACATTTATGGAGATGATTATGTCATTTTTGTTCTTAGGCCAATGTATGTAGTTTATTACATTTATAGATTTACATATGTTGAACCACTCCTGTATCTCTGGTATAAAGCAAACTTAGTTTTGGTTGATAATCTTTTTTATGCATGTCTGTATTTGGTTTGCATGCATTTTATTGAGCATTTTTGAAGCTATGTTTATCAGCTGATTTTTCTTTCTTTTTCTTTTCTTCCTTGTATCTTTATATGGCTTTAGTAGTAGAATGATACTGGCTTCATAGAAGAAATTTATGAGTGCTCCCATAATGGTCCACAATTCACCAAAGAATGATACCCTAGATTCAAATAGTATGCAAAAGCAATGAATATTTTATTCTGCAGAAGTTCAACATTTGGGGGTCTACAATTCACCAAGATGAAGATACCTAGGTGAGATCACAGGCTCAATTTAAAGCAGATTAGAGGAATTCAAGGGAGGGGTAGGTGACCTTTATCTTGATTGATAGGGACATATGGGGAAGAAGTATGTTGATTGATCTCTCCAAATGGGCAAAGGATGTGAAGATATTTGTGTCCCATGTAAATGCTCATAAAAAGGTAACTTCAGCTGAGGAGTTCAATAATCACGTGGATAAAATGACCTGTTCTCTGAACGGTCAGCCTCTTTCAACAGCCATTCCTGTCACTGCTCAGTGGGCACATGAACAAAGTGGCCGTGGTGGCCAAGATGGAGATTATGCTTGGGCTCAACAACAAGGACTTCCACTCACCAAGGCTGACCTGTCTACAGCTCCTGCTGAATGTCAAAACCACCATCCATGGTCTTAAAGAATGCCTTATCCATCATCATGGTATTTCAGAGAGTATTGCTTTGGACCAAGGAACTCTTCACAGCCAGAAAAGCGTGACAGTAGGCCCACAATCATGGGATCCACCAGTCCTGCCATGTTCCCCATCATCTTGAAGCAGCTGGTCTGATAGAAAGACAGAATGGCCTTTTAGAGACCCAGTTACAGTGCCAAATAAGTGGTAGCAGCATGAAGGGCTAGGGCAGAGTTCTTCAGAAGGCAGTATATGCTTTGGATCAGCGTCTGATATATGGTACAATTTCTCCCATAGCCAGGATCCATGGTCCACTATCACTCCTAGTGACCTTCTAGGAAAATTTTTGTTTCCTGCCCCCCACCCCCAATTCTAGGTTCTGCTTGCCTGGAAGTTTTGGTTCCAGAGGGGGAGTGCTCCTACCAGGAGCCACAACAAACATTCCATTGAACTAGAAGCTCATACTTCCCCCTAGTCATTTTGGGCTTCTAATGCCCTTAAACCAACAGACTAAGAAAGGAATAACAGTATTAAGAAAGGTGATAGATCCAGATTATCGTGGGAAAATTGGATTGCCTCCCCACAATGGAGGTAAACAGGATTATGTCTGGAGTGCAGGAGATCCCTTAGGGTGTCTCTTAGTACTACCCTGTCCTGTGATTAAAGTCAATGGAAAACTACAACAGTCTTATCCAATCAGGATGACAAAGGATGACTCACCAGGAATGAAGGTATGGGTCACTCCTCCAGGAAAAGAGCCAACACCTGCTGAGGTGCTTGCCAAGGGTGGAGGAAATACAAAATAGGTAGTAGAGGGAGGTAGTTATAAATACCTTCTTAGACCACATAACCAATTGTAGAAATGAGGATTATAAAGTAATATGAATGATTCTTTTTTATTTTGTTAAGGATGCATTTGTCATTCTTCAAAAAAAAATTTTAACATCAATTGGTATTTAAGTTGAGACACTAAAAGAATATTCCCAAGGGACATTGCCCCATTGTAAATTTACAAATGTGTTTGCGATTGTACGAGGAATAGTTTATCATGTTAGGTGTATTCATGACCTTGTTTTTGATTCATGTGGACATGAGATACTATTTGTATCAAGTTGACAAGGGGTGGATTATAGTGGCTATTTCTGGTTGTCAACTTGACTGTATCTGGAATGAACTACAATCCAGAATTGAAAGGTTCACCTGTGATCCTAATCTAGAAGCTGGAAAATACAAGTTTCTGACCTGGACCTTGGCATGGAGATCTTGAGACATAGTGGCCATGAATCCCAGAAGGTTAAGGCAGGGACATCCCTGAGTTCAAGGTAATCTGGGATGAAGCAAGTCCAAGATCCAGGCATAGTGGCACATACCACCACACCTTAATCTTGGCCACACCTTCTGCTGGAGACCTACATAAGGACATTGGAAGAAGGAAACTTTGCTCTCTCTTCTTTGTGTGCTTGCCTAGTGGGCTGAGCAACTGCTAGATCCTTGTACTTCTATTCACAAATGCTGCTGACCATTGTTGGGGAGTTAGACTACAAACTGTAAGTCATCAACAAATTCCCTTACTATATAGAGACTACCCATAAGGTATGTGACTCTAGAGAAGCCTGACTAATATACTAGGGCTCTGAGAACATTCCAGAACCATTTTTAAGGGTCCTTAGGCTGGAAACTGTTGCTGACTCATTGCTCTTGCAGCAGGCTAGGTGGCTGGGCAGTTTCTGATGGTAAGGCAACATCCAGGTATGCCCCTCCCCACAGTTACCTGGCAACAGCCAGGTAGGCCTGGCCCACTAGAAGAGGGGCTTCTTGCCCCTTCTCTTTCTCTTGCCTCTTGGCTCTCTTGCTCTTTTCTTCTCTCTTGCCCTCTTGGGCTCTTTCCTCCCCCCTTCCCTTCCCCCCTCTCTCCACATCATCAAGGCCAGCCTCTACTTCTCTATTCTCTCCTTCTCTCTGCCTTTCTCTGCCTCTACTACTCTCTTAAACCCCCCCCCATGCCCTAAATAAACTCTATTCAATACTATACCTTCGTGGGGGTCTGTCAGGGGAAAGGAATGCCTGGCATGGGCCCACTGAGGCACTCCTTCCCCCACACCTCACAGCGTCTCTCAGCACTGAGGTACCACCTCCCACCACACCATACCAGGGTCTATAAAACATATCCTCAGCTCTTTTTATAAAACACTATAAGAAATGATAAAATTCAGAGCAGAAATGTGTGAAATAGAAACAAAGAAAAAAATAGAAAGAAGCAACAATTCCAAGGGCTAGTTCTCTGAGAAAATAAACAAAATTGACAGACCTTTGTCTCAAGTGAACAAAATAAGAAAGAATCCAGACAGAATACCAACACCCTTGCTCCAGTAATGGAATGTTCCTAGAGTTGAAGTAAAATAAAGGTCACCTACCCTGGAATCCACTAAATCAGGCCTGCAGGCTCTCTTGGTTTTTTTCTCTATCATAACGACAGACACCAGCATGCTGGACTTCAGCAGAATAAAATACTCTTGAGATAACATACTATTTGAGCCTGAAGTATCAATTATGGGCAAATCATGAACCCTTACATTTGTTGCTCTTGTCCAGGATTCACTGGAGATCCCACCACCCAAATAATGAAGTCATAGTTTTCCAATTGTTAAGTCCAGTCACATGGTTGTCTTTTGTCCATCTTTGTGTTTCTGTTTAGGGTTTGATCAGGAGGCCAAGAGGGACAAAGTGGACTAGTGTTTTTTGTTAACCAGCCAGGGGCAATGGAGGACAATCCCAACCCCCTACCAGAAGCAGGAGAACTTGCTAGTTCTTGGCTTCTGAACTGGCTGTGGGTCTATAGGCCTCCCATGCACAGGGAGAAAGACCATCTGAGGCAGTCTTCTGGTTTTGGTTTTGGATTCCTGGGAATATCCTTCTGTGTCTGTCTGTGTGTGTTCTGTTTGTGCTTTTTGTCCTCTCGTACAAATTTTTCTTTGATTCCTAGAATGGGATAAGCACAAAGCACCCCACTGGGCTTGCTCCTGAACCATTTTAAGGACTTTCTCCGAGTCACAGGAGACTCAGGTCTGGTTGTTCATCCCAGCAAACTAATCATCTTTTGCAGGAAGGAATGGACCACTTATAAAGTAGGATGGCCTGAGGAGATTTTCCTTCTCCCCATCATTTACAGAGTGAAGGTTTAGTTTATGAGACCTAGAGCCATTCATACCAAGTACCATATATCACCACATGGCAATACCTGGTAGAGAAGCCCCTGTTTGGATGAGAGTTTATTATATTAAAGGACTTGCCACTCCGCACCCTTAGTCCTCTAAAGGAGTATCAGCCTCAGCCCCCTGCCTTGCTCCCCATTTCTGCTCC
Source organism: Apodemus speciosus (assembly GCA_002335545.1). NCBI lineage: Eukaryota > Metazoa > Chordata > Mammalia > Rodentia > Muridae > Apodemus > Apodemus speciosus. The sequence goes on from BDUI01003487.1 coordinate 101,006, forward strand.
TGAGGAGAATCCTTGTGCCCCTCTTTATGTTCCTGCTCCTGCTGCCACTGTCCTTGCTCAGCCTGCACAGGTAGAGGGAGGAGCAGCCGGACTCACCTGACTCTCTTGACTCCACTTGGAGTCAAGCTCTGTCCCCTCTGGGCAATGGGACCCCCAGATGCTGAGGGGAGACAGTTCATGACATATGTGTCATTTGCCATGAATGATCTTTACAACTGGAAGTTGCAGAACTCCAATTTTTTAGAAAGACCATCAACTCTCATGGGTCTTCTAGATTCAATCATACTGACTCATTAGCCTCCCTGCAGTGACCATGAACAACTGTTTCAGGTCCTTGTTATGAAAGAAGACAGAGAGAGGATACTGGAAGCCATGCAGAAATTGGTTCTGGGAGCCAATGGGCTGCCTAATGAAGTTCAGGCTGATATAGATTCAGCCCTTCCTTTGACTCGACCTGAGCTGGACTTTAACACTGCTAAAGCTAAGGAGAGACTCCATGTCTGCCATCTGATTGTGATGGGGGTCCTCTTAAAGGCCACCAGCCACAAATTTATCTAAGGTGAGCCAGTCAGGTGGTGCAGGGAAAGAATGAGAACCCCAGGGAACATCGAGAAAGACTTTCTGAAGCCTATAGATCCTATAGGATCTACACTCCTTATGACTCAGAAGCTGGAGAGCACTATCAGCTGTGAACATGGCTTTTGTTAACTAAGCTGCCCCTGACAACCATTGGGAACTTGAGCCACTAAATGGCTTTTCAGCCTGCTTCTGGCACCCAAAAACCAGCCTCTCTATTTGGCTGACTTAGAGAGAGGCTTCAAGGGACAACTAACTTGGACCTACCAGCATGAAGGATTCAGGAACCTTTGAGTAGGTTCTGCCTGAAGACTTGGGTGAGTACCAGTGAGTCTACTCACAAATAGCAATGTTCTAGTATGTATTGCAGACCTCACAGGAGGCCACAGGAGATCTGCTACAGGAGCTGAGTAAACTTTACTACTGAGTGTCTGCTAAGAAGGCCCAACTTAAGGTCACCTATCTGAAGTACATAATCAAGGGCGGGGGCAACACATGCTGTTGGACATGTAGAGGAACTTCCCAGTTCTATCAATCCAAAGGCAAGTGCGGGAATTTCTGGGATTTGCCAAGTTTTGCAGACTCTGGGTGTCAGAGTTCACTAAGATAGTCAAACAATTATATGAGGCCACCAGGGGCCAAAAAGACAAAATAGAATGGACTCCTGAGATGGACATGGCTTTAAGACTCTAAGAAGAGTCTTATTTGAGGAACTGGCCTTGAACCTCCCAGACATTCACAAACTTTGCCACCTGTATGTGGATCAAAGAAAGGGGATAGCAAAGCRGATACTCACCCAAACTTTGAGACCATAGAAAGGAATTATTTATCTAAGAAGCTGGACCCAGTGGCCCAAGGATGGCTAGCCTGCATCCAGATCATAGCTCCCACTGCCCTGCTGGTCAAGGATGCTGACAAAATAACCATGGGACAGGAACTTGTTATCATCCCTTGCCCCATGCTATTGAAAGGACTCTCAAGAATCTACTCAGCTGGTGACTGTCCAATGTCAGACTGGTACACTTCCAAGCTCTACTTTTGTATCCCCCTAGCATGTTATAACCCATTATTTTTCCTAAACCCAGCCACCCTGCTACCTGACTCATCCTCAGATGTGCAACGTGATTTCTCTGTAGTTCTGGAGCATATCAAGAACACCATGCCCGACTTGACTGACAAACCCTAGCCTGTCAGGAATGTGTCTACTTCACAGAAGGGAACAGCTTTATCCAGAATGTGATCAAGTATGCAACGGAAGTGATAATGGACTTGGACTTGGTTATTTGGGCAACTGCTTTGCTGCCAGGAACTTCAGCCCAGAAAGCTAAACTAAAGGCTCTAACCCAAGCTTTCAAACTGGCCAAAGGAGCCATAGCTAACATTTATGATGGCAGCAGATGGGATTATTGACTGCTGAAGGAAAAATTTTCAAAAATAAGGAAGGAATACTTGCTTTATTGGTGGTATTATGACTCCCTCTTAAAGTGGCCATAATTCATTGCCCCAGGCATCAGAAAGGGACATCATAAATAGCCCAAGGGAAAAGACTGATAAAGCAAAAAGGGAGACTGCTTGAGCTCCCACTGCCAACAGCCGGGTAGCTTTTGCTGCCCCCTGCACTCCCAGCCATCCCTGAATATACTGCTGATGACAAATGTCATCAGGTGAAATGGAAAGAAGTGATGGATGGTTGCTGACCTCTGAAAGCTGAACATCATGCCTAAGGATTTGCTAATCCACCAGATTCTTCAAGCTTCATGTTTGGGTCACTAAACTCTGAAGGAATTGCTGTGAGGGGAAGGTACAAAATATTTGACTTAGAATACTTGGTTGATCAGGTAATCTCAGACTGTGCCACCTGCCAGACTGTGAGCTCCTCAGCCCCCTATCATGGAGGCTGCTCCTGAAACCAGAATCAAAGGTCAATGGCCAGGAAAATAGATTATACAGAAATAAAAACAGGAATATATGGATGTAAGTACTTGCTAGATGTTTTAGGTACCTTTTCAGGATGGGTAGAAGCCTACCCTACAAAGAAGGAGACTGCCAATATAGTGGCAAAGAAGCTTCTGAAAGACATCATACCCAAGGATGGATTGCCTGTCGTACATGGGTCTGACAATAGACCAGCATTTAATATTTAACACAGGTTCTGGGGACCAACTGGAAATCACATTGTATATATAGACCCCAGAATTCAGGACAAGCACAGAAGATAAATTAGACCCTAAAGAAGGCCTTGACCAATTAACCCTTGAAACTGGTGATGACTGGATGTCTCTCCTACCTTATGCCTTATATAGCGCTAAGAACACCCCTATGTTTTAGGTGCCCCCTTCTATGAGATCCTATATGGAAGACCCCTCACATGCTTCCTAACTCCAGTCTGATATCTTAGCTGAATATGACCAACATAAAATTTTAAAATCCTTGGAAGCTCTCCACAGATTCCAGAAGCAACTTTGGCTTGCCATCCACAATGTTTATGACTCTGCTCCTCCCCATAACCCTCATTGGATCAAAAGATATAACCATAAGATTCTGGAACCTTGTTCAGAAGGACTTCACACAGTGATGCTGACCATGCCTATGAATGGTGGATGGGATCAGGACTTGGATACATCATTCCCACATTAAGCCTGCCAACAGAGATGACCTAGCAGTTGAGGTCCCAGCAGAGGAGACCTCCAGCAAACTGACACAGAAAGGATGGAAGATTACCCCACGCCCTGTCAATCTGCTGAAACTGTGGCTCCAGAAGTCCTGATCCTGCTCGCATGTTGCTCATGCTTTCCTGCAAGAACCACAAGCCTCCTTACTGTCTGGGTACCCCTAGGGGTTGATGCAACAACCTTGTCATCAACTACACAGTGGCTGGAAAGAAGGCCAATTGGACTGCCAGTGCTTAACTTTTCTCACGCCAGATTTAGAACTGGTTGGTTACCAGAGTTGGACTCTGCATTGGAAATAAGGTATCCCCAGCCTATTCCCACCTCTGCAACCACACTATTAATCTCTGCTGCTGCAGGATAATAGTTGGTGGGCTTGTACCTCAGGGCTTACTCCATGCATTTATGGCCTGGTTGTAAATACAACTGAGGATTTTGTTGTTGTTGTTGTTGTTGTTGTTGTTGTTGTTGATGATGATGATGATGATGATGTTGATGATGATGATGATGTTGATGATGATGATGATGTTGTTGATGATGATGATGATGATGATGATGATGATGATGATGATGATGATGATGATGATGATGTTCTAATACAGCTTGTACCCAGAATGACTTATTACTCTGGGGAGGATGTCATCAACCAGCTAGCACCTCAAAATAATCGGGTCAAAATGGTAGCCATTTCTGCCGTGTTATTAGGTTCTCTTCTTGGCATAGAGCTGACCAGACCTGCTAGTGTAGGGGCCTCAGCCATAATATTCCAAGATAAAAACTACAAGGCTCTAATGGTAATAGATGGTGATAGATTCAGATATACAGGAGATGGAAAAGTCTATCACAGCCCTGAAGGATTCCCTATCCTCCCTGGCAGAAGTAGTCTTACAGAACAGAATGTGTGTGTGTGTGTGTGTGTGTGTGTGTGTGTGTACATATATATGTATGTATGTATAATGTTCATTCATTAATTCATTCATTAAAATTCATTAATACTTTATATATACCTTATACGTAAACATTAAAGGTAAATTTACATATTTTGATGTACCTACATTTTTATTTCAATCTTTCACAAGAGGCAAGGTATAGAAATTCCTACTTGTCTGTTATATCAGAGACCAAAACATTATGAAGCAAGTTGTGTTGTGATTTCCCAATTGGAGATGCTCAGTCTATACAAAAAGATTTAATTTGGTTAATGATTATATGAAAGTACATATATATTTAAGCTATTGAAAATGAAAAAAATTTTAGTCTTATGCTTCAATCCAGCCCCTTATTCCAGACTAGCATGGTTCCTTCCATTTCCAAGCAACTTGTGAAACTCCCTAAGCAAGTTTACTAGAACAAGCTAATATCCAGGAAATGCTTAATAAGTCTACAGTTCAGTTTTGATAAAAGAGAGTTAACTCTAGTTAGATCTACAGTAATTATAGCTTTCTGCTTCAAGGTCTTCAAATTCAGTTATCTGAAACAGATAACAACAGTTTTAGAAATACCTCTTAAGTCAGATGTTGTTTCTTCCCAGAATACTTTTGCTTCATTAACAAAGAAGATAAAGTTTCAGGGCAATTGCCCTTTGACAAATAGAAAATGGAAGCTCCTTATAACCTGATGAGTTCTTTGGATGTAACTACTCTTAATTTCCAGACCCCCTATTAATTTTCTGTCACATTATAAAACCACTCTCTTAGAAACCCAATTTTGCTATAAAAGTTGCACAGAAATGCTTTTAATGGTATAATCATAACCAGAAAACATAAAATACAATTTACATAAAAATATATGCAAGAGTACTGTTGTCTTTTATAAAAAAGAAGAAAGAGAGCTAGGAAATGTTTTAAAGAGCCAGGTATGGCGACGTGGGGGAGGGGAGCATGGGGGGGGCGGCGCCTTGGCATGTCCGTGCTGAGGCATTCCTTCCCCTTGAGATATGAACCATAAAAAGGGTATAGTATAAAATAGAGGTTATTTAGGGCATACCCTGCCTTTTATTTATTTATTTATTTATTTATTTATTATTTATTTATTTATTTATAAAACACAACATTTGGTGCTGAGTCTCAGATCTAGAAATTTGCAGGTTAACATCTCCTGCTGCTACCACATGAAATTCTAGCCATATGGGATCACTCACTAAACTCTCCATCCAAACACTGGTGAATTGATAAGCTTCCTATATTCATGGTCTCACTTTAGGACCTTTACCCTTGGGTGAGCTCTCACTCTCTCCTCAAGATGGTTTTCTTCAGGCTGTCTCTGGTGTGCTGCTGAAAATCCTGGCTCAGGCCTAGGTCAACCATTCTCCTTCCAGCTCGAGCCATATAGCTCAGTCACTGGTCCTACAGCTCAGACAATAGATTACTGAGTGAGGACATAGCTGGTCATCTTGACCTAGTTATGAATTTATCCTCAGGACACTGCAAGTAATAAGATTAATAACTCCTATTCTCACCCAGAAGGGAAAGGTCTTCACTGCCAGTCTCAGGCTCCCTACTGGGATGCTTCCTAGTCAAATTCACAGGCTAAATTTGGCCCTGATATCCATAAAACTCTAAATGGCCGCTTAGCGACAATTTATAAGGAAAACTGTGATCCAAAAAAATGGAAAGATTTCTATGTAAACCTCTTTCCCCCCCTTCCCGCCCCCCCCCCTCGTTCTCTGGCTGCTTTATCTCTTCATTCTCACTCCAGGCTCCCTGCCCCTTTGACTGCAGCCACCATAGCAGCTAGCCTCAGGCTCTCCACTTTCCATCTTGTTCTCTTGYTTCCTGCCTGCCTGACTACAAAGCAGCAAAGCCAGCTGACTGGAGCTCCAGCAGCAAGGACAGGCGAGTGTTCATGGTGTGCTGCTTCTGCCCCATCGCAGATGCGTGCCCCGTGTGTGCTCTTTCATGCCCCACCCTGCACACTGCTCTTCAGCCCTAAGCACACTCACTCAAGGCATGCTGCACTGGAACGGAGTTGCTAGGAGAAAAAGGGAAAGCTACTTCAGGCACTCAAACTCCTGTGAGCTGCTTACTCCAGTAGTTAGTCTTATGTCCGGTTTCCTTCCATTCTGGTCTCCACCAGCTCTAGACTCTAAGCCAGGGGTGACATGACAAGAGATCCCTATGCTATATTGGATCTCCCCACATACACACAACTCCCAATCCACCAGACAAAATGTGTCTGTTCCTTTATATATTGAACTCTGCGAATACGTAGACACTTCTGTCATTCCATTCTAAGATACAACAAACATGGCTTTTCTCTGGGTAGAGCTGCCACATCAGCACCATCTTACTAAAGGCTTTGTTACAAGCAGTTCCCATTGCACTACTGTGTTTAGAAAGGTTTTCATGTGATTTCTATCCTGTCTTCATAAATAACTATTTTAATGTCAATTTTAAAAATTCACAACATTATAAAAGTTAAAGTTCACTGCCTGAAGTTAAAGGTCATTGGCTTAAATATACATTTAGCTTTGTTTTTGTTATTGTCATTAAATTACAATATTATTTATCTTTATTTGCTAGGTACATTCTAGAACAAATAATTAAACAAGCACAGGTTGTCTAACTCCGATACTTTTGATAGATACTGGCTCTCAGTCTTGTCAGAAATCTGCTAAATGTAATGTTAAATGTTTAAGCTTATGATAAAGAGAGACTCCCAAAGCCTAATAGTGACCACCCCACCCCAAGGTCTCCCAGAAGATATGGACACAGTGACAAGACTACCTGGATTATGGTACGATAACCACTGACAAACACTGCTCCATTGCTTTGCCTGCTGTCAGGGCTTGGCCTACACTGAGGACAGAAAGTACACAGAGAGTTAAATGTCTTATATTGCCTAAGACAAGGTGAGTCAGTCATTTTTCCCTAAGTTCCTACTCCACAGGAAAAGGTTTTCATCCCCTAACCTCATGGCCAGACTGACTCTGTCTGAGTTGGGATGCAGACCACAGAGACTTGGGAATTATTTACATAGTGGACTATTAACCAACTTCTGTCATTTTAATTAATTAATGACATCTATATTATAATTTATTCTTTGCAGATTTCTGACTACACTGACAGCTAAGCTAACTATAGCTAGAAAATGGACCTCTAGCTCCTTACCCCCAAGGCAATCTACCATCTTATTAGCTCATTGGCCAAATCATTAAGTAGCTACGACTGCCAGATCTCTTATCAAAGACAGACAGGATTGTCTTACTCACAAAGCTAACAATAAACAATACACAAGTTCAGATATAAACTTTTACAGATATAACCTTCTACTACTTCCTTATCTAAACTTAGTTTCTAGTGACTAAATGCTTCCAATTTCCTCCCTTTGTTATGTCACTGTTATATTGAGACTTCAAGGGTGTAGAATCCTAATTTTTCTCAATGAAGTTCTTATAAATTAGCCTAATCCCATTAAAATATTCCATTATATGATTCAACTTTTATAATCCTAAATTCAGTTTCCTTTGGTTATCTCCTAACTATAGTCCTAAAGTGTTTCTCATGCTAAATCTACGCTATCAGCTATCATAATTCAGAAGCTAAGTTTCTTTTGATGCTTTCTAACTATAAACTTAAGGTGTTTCTCATGATAAATCTATATGATCAACTATCATATTCACAAATTCATAAAATTTTCAAGTCTCCTTTGATTGTCATTTAAATGTAAACTTAAAATTGTTTCTCATTATACTAAATTTATATATATTCAGTTTCCTAGAAAGAAGGAAAAAGCCCTTCTTGCTCCTGCTCATGAAAAGTTTTTGTCTTTCCTGAGCTCATCTTAAAGACTGTTCATGGTATTAATAAATTTATCTCTTTGTAAACATATAAGCTCCAGGAAACACGCTCAGAGCTACCTCTCATGGACCAAATAGACTCCATCCAGATAAATACACCTACCAATTAATAACCTAAGATCCTACCTGTTACCTAATTCCCAAGGATGGGATTTCTCTCCTATTCCCTAGGATTGGGACTCCCTTCACCACCCAACCACCAAGACCTAAGAACTTCACTGTACTCCTAAAAATTGTTTTTTCTCCCAAATATACTTAACATTATTCTCTACAAAATTCACACACACACACACACACACACACACATAGTGACTCTGACTCTTTTCTCCATCTCAACTCTCCATGTGTTCCTGCCCCCCCCCTTCTCCTTTCTCAACTCCCTTTTCCATGTGTAAATAAACTCTATTCTGTACTATACCTGTTGTGTGGCTGGTACCTCAGGGCAAAGGGATGCTTCAGCCTGGGCCCACTGAGGCACCCCTTCCACCTCACGATACCTAACTCTATAAAATGTATCCTCTCCCTCTTTCTTTTTTATAAAACACAACACTTTGGACTGTGAGAGATAAAAATGAACTAGGGTTTTCTATATACCAGATCTGTTTTCATGGCTATAACCATAATACATGATATAAATATCTTATGGAAAAAATGATTTCTTTGCAGTCATAGTTTGAAGTATCCATTAGCTCAGGCAGGTTGTTATAGTGCCAGGAGCTTATAGCCAAAGAAGTCTTTACCTCACTGTCAATAGAAAGCCAACTGACAGACAGACAGACAGACAGACAGACAGACAGACAGACAGACAGACAGACAGACAGACAGAAAGGGGACAGAATCCACATATCTCCAAAAGCCTTCCTCCAGTGATCAGCCTCAGATACTGCCTCTCAGGTTTACCTAACTTTCCACAGTAATACCAATAACTGAGGTCCAAACATTTAGTATTCAAACCACAACACTATGAAGAATTCTATCCTCCCAACCCTTCTGGCGCTACTTTAAAAGACATGTTCATAATCTGACATGGTATGTAAGCTACAAAGATGGACACTGCTCCACACAACTAGGTAGCAGGCTATACAAAGGGCTACTCAGCTCTATATAACACCTGCCTGGGCTCAGGGATACTTCAAACTATGACTGCAAAGAAATCATTTTTCCCATAAGATATTTATATCATGTATTATGGTTCTAGACATGAAAACAGATCTAGTATACAGATCATGGTGAAATATAAATAGAACAAATAACATCCAGGAGAGTATAAAGATCATATACATAATAAACTCATCATCCTCAGAGTCTAAGCACCTTCCTAGAATCAGAAAAAAAAAGCAACAGAGACATTTATTATTTGAGTGCTTATGAACAAAGGTCTTTGCCTGTGTCAGTTCCCATATCAGGATCCAAATTCTTGTGTTGAGTGCTATCCAGGAGGCAGGGTTAGGTGGGGGAGCAGTAATGACATCTTCCATTAAGAAAGCCTAAGATGCAGAAGACACATTATTCACAGGAAAAAAATAAAAGAGCCTTTTATGTGTAGATATATTCCTCCAGGGTGACAAAAATAATGTTTCTCTTCTGAATGCATTTTTTTCTGCAGGACATACTTTTATATATAGTCTACATACTGTCTTAAGTATGCATGAGTGTACACACACACACACACACACACACACACACACACACACACACACAAAGCAATACCCACAAACGCATAAGGATCTAGGATTAAGCAACTTCACGTTGCCCTGTTTGCAGGTATTCAGTGGAATTCTGTTTGCAAATTAATTATCTTTGATATTCGCTTAGCCAAAGTGTAAGAGAAAGAATAAGAAGAAACATATTTGTTGCTACCACTGTTGCTTTATTTTCTAGTTTGTAGGCTATAAAATCAATACATAGAATAGAAAATAAAATTATGATTCCTAAGTGCTGATAGTAGGTCTGGAGAAATGACTTCCTGGAGGAGCAAGCTATAAATATAAGTCTATTGTATTCATGAAAAACTATTATTTACATCTACAAATGTAATGCAGTAGTTAATCACATTTTGGAGATGTTATTTGGTTCATGTAATCTTGTACAATGTTTTCAGTCTCCAAGTACAACAACGGTTCCCAGACAGATGGCAAGAAAGGATGGAATTTGGCAAAACAATTTGCTTTTCACTGTTTCTAAGTAAAGGTTAAGGTTTGACTTAAGTTAACATTCTAGAACAGGATAAATTCAAAAGGCATTCATGGAAATAACACACAATCACACACAGACAATCACACACACACATACACACACACACACACACACA
>BDUI01003488.1:17357-28306 GCA_002335545.1 Apodemus speciosus
ATGACTTCAAAGGGCTGCCACCAAGAGGAAATGAAGATATTATGTAATTTTTCTGATTATTAAAATAAAAGATTAAATTTATAATATATTTGAAAGATACTATTAATTCTATTAGACACRATTGYCTTCTTTGGTATGGGTAGGAAATGCAAGAGTGGAAGTTGATTTATCTTGGGATTAAAGAGAAGAGAGAAATAAAAATTAACTTCAGATTTGACAGAAATAAGTCCTAAAATGAACTTATCTTAAAACACAYTGAATATCATATTTTGCCCAAAATCTAAGTAAAACAGAAAATTGTTGTTATAAAACACCCAGCTATGGCCTTGCTTAAGCTTCAGGCCAAATTATATGCATTTTCTATACATAGCATGATATTATACCTATTTTTTTCTTGATGGTATCAAAAATGTAAAGCTGCTTCATTTTTCTATCCTGAATTTATTATAAGCTGATAGTCTCATGTTATACAGTCTAGGGCAAGTGCCTACAGAGTCCACTGGCCTCAGCACCCACCTCTATCTAATGAGGAAGTAAGATTAGATAATAAATAAAATGTATTTTATTATATGCAATTAAACAGTCATAGCTGTTTTTAAAAACTTGACTGTGTCACAAAAGTGATTGTATATCACATGATTTTCAGAGATGTTAGCAATTTAAAAGTACATTATTTTGTTCAACAGTCCAATGAGTTTCAGGGTGTTTGAATTAAATCAGTTTTCTTTGAACTTCTTTCCTGCCTCATCCTTATAACCTTTTCTCTTGGTCAAAGGTTGACTCTATTGTATTAATCATACCACATTCGCATAGAAATTGTTCTGCACATGTTTTTAATGTCATTGATTTATGAGAATCTACACTCAGACTGGCATCCTTATTATATTTATGAATMTTTCTTACAAAAGCGGCAAAGCTATTTCTATCCCTTTTCCAGAATTCCTAAATGTCACCCAAGACAACGAAGTAAACTTCTGACCCCTCCACACATCCCTGAGGTGTTTTGCTAGGATAAAGAAACATCATTTGAGAAGTGGCAAGGTGTTGGGTTTGGTTTAGTTTTTACCAGCCTAGAGTATTTGTTGCTTTAATGCAGTTGCATTTGGTTAATAACCGTGAGGCACGTGTGCTATATTGCCAAATCAAGAATGCTTTAATAACAAGACCACTGGACTAGAGAGAAAAAATAGCCATCAAATTCTGTGAAGAAAGAAAATGAAGAAGATCAAAAGCTCAATGTAAAAGGCATTTTTCCTTTTAGAAGTAATTTATATGCTCAGTCTTTGTGTCCATATTTCATTTATTCTGCTAGGTGAGGACTCAGGGTTCTCAAAGGTAGGTTGGTTTTAATTATACCCACAAACTTTAACATGGAAATGAATACAAAAAGAGAAATTAAAGACAGTCAGCCTTGAAAGGGAAGTTGAATGTACTCGATAGAAAGATTGAGGTCATACCCCCCAAAAATTATAATTACAATTTTTAAATATTGTAAATAAACAAACCTTTGCATCATAATCTAATTACAGAAATTTGTCACAATAGTCCCTCCAGAGATTAACTGACAGTTCCCTAAAGCAGAATCATTAAGACAAAGAACTTGACAGCCAATGTTCTGTGAACAAGGCAAAATACAGTATTTGCTTTTAGCTAGAAAGGACACTGGAACTCCCATGCATATGGAGATAGAAGAATTCGCGAGGACAATGATGCCCAGTCTTGTGGTACCCAGAAGCAGAAAATCAATCTGAAAATGTATATATATTTTATCTTCATCATCTAACATTCCTAGATTTTTTTTGAAACACTAATTATTGTTCCAACTTTTGCGCTGATTAGATATTATGAAGCCAGAGTCTTAAACAAAATGACTTAGACAGGGAACAAAGGCTACTTCATAGAGGTAYGGCTATTTTGCCTTATTCGATCTTGTTCAAATAGGGATTTCACAAGGAATCGACAAGCCTCCTAATTTCCTATGTGAACATCAAATAAATGAAAACAACTATCCTGGACTTTCCCTGTGTTTAACTTCAGGAATCGGGTCGTAAGAATCACATATTGTGTTTTTTTTCTACTTTCAATTAATAATAATGTACTTTTGGTAAAGTTTGAAGTAAAATGATTTCACATCAATGTTTATGTTAAAATGGATGATACAATGTCTCAAAAACTGCATTTCTCAGAAGGGTAATGGCTACCCCAGAACAGTACATATATACACCAGGAACTATGCCCTTGGGGTTTTTGTTCCTACAATCCCCCTGGTAAACTCTTGAATTTGAACCAAGAATTTAGTTTTGAAAGAAAACCTATAAGATCAGACAAGTGTATTTTCTGCATTCTCTTCTTTTTGGATGAGGTTGACGCAGTGCAAACTGGGGGTCACTGTATCTTTACTGTACCTGCCTTCAGCTTGTAATACTTTGATTTCAGTGCCTCTATTTTGCAAGTTTTTCATCTAAGCCCAGCCATTCCTTTTCACATCCTTCACTCACTGATCTTCACTCATTAGACTCTSCTCATGTCCAAGACTCCATCGGTAATTCTGCTTCTACTTTCGCCCTGAGAAGGCAACCTTGTCTTTTAACAGCTCCATAGTTTTATGACTAATATCCAGTTACAACCAAGTTCCTAAGTCCAGTTCTGATATTTTCCTCCAACCAACTATTCAATTATATACATACCAATACAGATGTCCTTAGGGATACTTAAAATTGACATGACTAAACCACAAACTTATTTTACTATGTAGGCTACATGATCCTATTTGTTGGTATTATTTTGATTGCTGAGACTAAGGGACTTAGACAAGAGGCCTCTTGTGAACTCTATGTAAGTCTAATCTCTGCCTCTGTCTCTGCCTCTGTCTCTGTCTCTGTCTCTGCCTCTGCTTCTGCCTCTGTTTCTCTCTCAGCTTAACATGAATAGTGTGCTTCACTTGTTTCTCTAGCCAGCAGGAGGCCAGAACACACAGGGAGAGAGACTCATTTCTCTCAACATGGACCTGAAACTCAAAAGCATGTGAAACAGACCTGAAGTGACACAATAACTGGRAATAATAAGGAAATAATAAGGAATAATAAGGAAATTTTACCTGCTTCTTAACTGTCAAGATTTGAGGCTGTTTTTCGCGGCAACACAGTCAAAATTGATTAGTTAGCAATACCAGTACTACCCTAGAGAGTTTAAACATYGKCATCCTTAATCCATCAGCATCTTATGYTCTATTACTGCCATTCCCCATCCTCGGTCCTAAGACCAGGTGAAAGGGGAAATGGAGGGAGGAGATCTAGGGAACCCCCTCTTCTTGCTAAAACCAACTCGACTCWAGACCTAGTTACCTGTGTCCATGGGAAAACTGGGCACTGGGCATTTTATCCCTGGACTTTTGAATTCCATTTTTGGTGAAAACAAAACTATGATGCTTTTCTTCTATTGTAGTTAAACTCTTGATAGAATAGAAACAAGTGGATCCTGCTTCTTCACGATTGCGGGCTCTTCAGCCCTACCTTAGATTATATTTCTATTACTTCACTGACAGAACCCAAAGCAATGTGTACTTTTCCCAAATTCCATGCTCTTTCTTCATTGTCACTCTAGAAGATGCAGTATCAGTAACTAACGCCATCAAAATGTTGTCCCCACGCCTCTTCCCCAGCTCTTTAACCAGTTCTTTCTTCTCTCTTGTGCTCAGTTCTCTTACTAATCATTCCTGGCTCATAATTTTCTTCTTTCTGCCCATTCTTTGACCTAAAGAGTTCCATACCTCCACCCAACAGAAGACATTCTCCATGACCTGTTGCTCGGACACACGGGGTTCGAGATGAACTCAACACAATTGCTAACACCGTACTCCCCGTGTGCACACCTACCTATTCACAGCTCCCGGGATTCACCAGTGACGTCCACAGTTTTCACGTGCTCACTTAGTCTTTACACTTAGTTTGCTCTCTTTGGTTTTGTCTACATCTCATAGACCAGCACATTGCCTGGTCCAGGCTTCTCTCAGAATATCTCTTCCACCCACCCACATCTTGGCGGTAGTGCTGTACCTACCTCCATGAGATTTTCATGACCTTGTGTCTGGGAAGCCATCTTTCTATAGCTCAGGTCACGAGCCTCATTCTGCTGTTCTGAGCCCTGTAGTAAAAGGACCTGCATCTTCTTTATCATGTCTTCTAGTATGAGGCCTAGTGCACAGTGTGTGTTCAGTAAATGTCTGCCTCCCCTGAGGAACGGGCTCCTTTTCTTCAGATGATTTCTTATCATATTTGTGCTTTTACTTCTTGATATACATACAGAACCTTTCTTTTCTTTCCTGACTAATACAGAATTACATTAGGTGTTTATCTTTTTTTTAAGATTATCTTTTTTTAAAGTTTATCTTTTTTTTTTAAGAAATCATTTTTCCCCAAGAGAACTCTCACTGAGAACAGAGAGATGAATGGCTTCTGAGAGGCTCCTGTGGAACGCTCATACCTGATTGCTGCCCTCCCCTATCCCATAAGCAATTCTACGGTCAGAAAGCCTCTAGCRCACGCTAAGCCATGGTTTCCATGCCCCAGCTTCCTTAATGTCCACTTAGACGATTTATATGCACCGTTTAGCTAGATGTTTTTGTTTTTGTTTTTGTTTTGTTTTTTGTTTTTTGTTTTTTTACTAAAAAGGTGCTTATCCCTGTAGGCTTTGGCCTTTAGAAGGATATATTTAGTTATCTAGGTGATCTTGAGGAAGATTATCCAAATAAACTTTGAGAAGATTTGCCTTCAAATGTGGTAGATTTGAATTTTAAAAACTTCTTAGAGTAAAAAAAAAAAATCAGTGATAGTCAAAGTGGCATTCACCCCAAGTATCAAGATTGCATATTTGATCAAACACATTATAAACATGTATAAAATATTCAATAAAAAAACAAAAGGAGACTAATAGCATAATTTATTTGGTTCAGTTACTGTACAATGAGTACATGTAACATTGTATTTAATAAATATGATAATTTTGTCATTAAAAATAAAGCGTTTTGAAAAGATGCAGCAACGTAGTGTTGTCAAGAACAGTTGCTTCAGCCTATTGCACTGTGGATGGCCCCTCCAATCATTCCCAACCTGAAATCCTCTCTTACCTTGTTCTCCTTGATTGAAATTTGATGCCAATTAACCAAAAAAAAAAAAAAAAGATGGGTTTTGGTACTATAGACACAGCAATAAGGAAATAAGCACAAATCCTTGTCAAGGGGGTTAGCATTCTTACAGACACTGACAATAAAATGAGTAATGATTAAAGCACATAACAAATTAGATGGGGATACTTCTGTAGAGGAGATGGAGAAGAGGCAGGAGAGAAAACACAGCAGCAGTTTTAAATGCAGTCATTGTTGAGGGCCTCCTGGTGAAGCTAAAATCAGAGGTGACATAGTAAGCTATCTAGAAATCTTGGGCAAAACTTTTCTAGTGGAAGAAAATGCAAGTGAGGGGAATTTAAGCAGCGACAGACTTCATGGATTAGAGGGGCAAGGGGAATGGCATTTTGTCTAGGGAAGAGTAAGCCAGGCAGAGGTGACACAAAGAAGAAAACGTAAGTGACAGCCGGAGTAGCAACTGGGAGCATTGAAACAATTTATCTTGATAAGATGTTACAGTGTGCCTTAAACTTGGCAATGAAGTGACACATCCAAACTCACGTTTTAACACAGTTGCCGTAGATACTGTGTCCACAGAAACTTGCTGGRCTGGGGAATGTAATTCCAGCATCCAGGGAGCCAAAGCTAGAGGATCTCAAACTCAAGGTCAGTCTGGCTGCATAAGCAAGACTTCTCAAAAGAAAAAGTAGAAAAACAGTAACAACCCAAAGACAAAGAGCAGCACCTCATAGGAGAGGCAGGCAGTCACTGAAGCAATCCAAACACTGGGCTGTAGCGCCTTGGTGGCATGGAAGATGAAAAGATGACGAGGAGTAACTGACTCTGGATGTGTTAACCGAAGACAGGGGCTGTAGTCTGAAGGGTTGAAGATGGAATGCGGGAGACACTCCTGACTACTTGCCCTGGGTGCCCCATCTCTGTGGGTGAAGAAGACTCTGGAAGAGGTAGGCATGCAAAGAAAAGTAGGTAGTCACCAGCTCAGCTTAGAGCCTGGTCAATTCGAGATGCCTACGAGACAATCATTGGAGATGAATCACGAGTCAAGAACTCGGGGGAAACTTTTAAGATCGAAATATGAATTTGGATATTGCCAGCATATTCGTGGTATTTAAAAAGATGAAACTGTCAAACAGATACAGACAAAGGAAGGAGTCCTGGAGCTCTTCAATATAAGAAGTAGCAGAGAATGGGCCGGACYGAGCAGATGGAGAGTGGGCACCTAGTGCTCTAGTTGGAAAGAAAGARAAAGAAGTGAGTGACTGAATCAAACGCTTCGGTGAATCAAGTATGGCAGGGGACGACCAGTGAAATACAGAGAGAGCCTGGTAACCTGGATAACAGCCTCTTTGTGAATATAGACCAACCTATCCAGACGCCTTACAAAATCTTTCCAACTTCCTTCTCCCCAAGTTTCTACACCGTATATGACTTGCTCATTTACTGATCTTACTTTACCTTCAGAGATGCTGCTTCCTTCCAGTCATGTCTTCTTTTGGAACGCTCCCGGTTGGAGCAGTAAATGGTTTAAATGGCTCTGTGCTCCCAGAGTGTGCATGAGGCTCTGTACCCGCCCAAGATCTCTGGATTCATGAGTGAAAGACACACACACACACACACACATACACACACAGTGTTATTTTTAACATGCCTTTCTAGCTCAATGGCTGAGCCACTCCTGAGCCTCCACATGGTGAACACACGCCCCTCCAACATTCCTGAGTTAATATTTGTTAAATCTTTATTTCATCTATGCAACCCGAGACCCACTCGGGAGACTGGCCCCAGGACCACTTCTCTGACTCTTACATGTCGGCAGGATCTTAAGTCTGATCTCTCTGCTTTCCCATCATGGCGATTCAGCTCCTTCTCTCCTCTACATTTCTTGCCTGGGAATCCTAAAAGTCCTGCCTCTTTATTGACCCACAAAAAAAAAAACAAACAAACAAACAAACAAACAAAACCCACAACTATTGGCAGGGACCTGCAGATGTGCGAATTCCCATGTAAGCACAAATTGAACCCTCAACACTTTGTGGATAGAATCAGCATCTCAGTTGGAAGACTCGGCAACCCCCCTTTAGGCTTTTGTACAAATTCACACCCAGTGTGTGCATTCAACTTACATAGTGAACTGAGCATGACTCTGAGGTCCTTCTCAGCCCCTTTCCTCAGCTCTCCCTCCTAGACCTGGTGATTCAGTTTCTATCCCTCATATTGAGCTGGAAAGAAGTCTGGAAGCTGGCTTCTTCAAACTTTGACTTTGAGTGTTTCTGATAGGGCATTTTTCTGTCATCTTAATTATAATATTATCCCTATCTAGAATGCCTCCTTTAATTAAAGGACCTTTTCCTCTTGGGAAATAACCAATAAAGAACCTAAATCTCATTTTAATGCTATTTGTTTTTAAAGCCATTCGGATTTTGTGTCTTACCATATGCATGTTTGTCGCAGGTTTTTCTTAGCCTATCTACTCCAGTAAACAAGTCTATTTTTATATACATTTTACTGTTTAAAATGTTGGACCAACTGTAACAATTTGGAATTTCTGCTTATTCTGTCACCTAGAACTTCCAGAATCAATTAAAAGTGAGATGAGGTGCACAAGCTTACCGTACTTAAGACTCATGATGATAAGTGACATGAAGAGTAGACAGGGAGCTCACACACCATCCTTGGCARTCCACCAAAAAACCATGAGGATGACACAAATTTTACAGGTTATAGAGTACTCTTAGGACATCTAAGACATGTCACACCCACTCTGAGGCAATGAAGCCCTCCTGACTTCCGATTCTAGAATAACCTTTCTTCTGCTATCACAGTAACTTCCTGTATAAAAAATATAGCACCACTACTTCATTCTTTTCCAGGCCTTTTTCTGTTTAGAATTGATGGATATTCTGGTGTTTGTTTGTTTGTTTGTTTTAAATAAACATTGTAGTTCTACCATTTGGTCCCCCTCCCCTTTGGGTATCAAATGAACTTGTAGTCTCACTATTGGTTTGAATATTTTATTCTTACCTTTTTATAAGATATCCGCACAGTAGACTTCACCTTAGTGTCTAAGAACTCTCTTTCCTATGAACACTTAAATCTGAAAAGCTTACCCAAATGGCCACTGACTAAAACAGCAATGGCTAACAGACTAGAAGTGTTCTCTGGGGAAACATTTCCTCTCTGGAGTGYACCACGTGATCCTGATTACAGATTCCCAATCTTAAGAGCACAAAATGGAGAATAATTTATCAAGCAAGTACTTACTTGAGACCGTTTCTGCTCGGTCGCGGTTATATTTTTGGACCCTCTATTTAATTTCTCAGTTTTAGAACTAACAGCAATCAAACTGAGTCATTTACTCCCATGAGCTAAAGATGATGGAACTCCTCCAGCTTAACAAGTAGTTTTTGTTTTGATTTGAAATTTTGTTGCTTTGTTTGAAACAGCATCTCACTACGTACCCTTGGCTGGCCTAGTACTTGATATGTGTGCATGGTGGACCTCAAATTTCCAGTGATCTTCCTTCCTCCACCTCCCTACTTTAAAGTTATGTGCCATTCCTCTTAGCACAAATGGTTTTACTTTATTATTAACCATTAACTCTGAAAAGAAGGAAGGAAGGAAGGAAGGAGGAAGGGAGGGAGGGAGGGAGGAAGGCAGGGAGGGAGGGAGGGAGAGAGGGAGGGATAAAGAACTATAGAAACATCTGAGGTTATAAATAAAATACATATTCCATTAAAAGGCACCAACTAGTAAAGTTGGGATGGTCCTTAACCATCCCAAGTGCTCAGACAAGCACTTCATCTTATAGCTTTTTCCCTAAAATCACCTGTAATGAGGCTTGGAGTTGTATGAAATCTTCAGAAAAATTGCACATAAAAACAAATCGGCCACTTTAAGACCATCTTTGACAAAGGGATATCAAGGTGAGATAATCTAATTTGAAGATAATTGTATGTTAATAACTACTCTTCTCATTTTATCTAACATTAAATATCTCGTAGTTATTATCACGGTGAATTATGAGCCTGCAATGTGAGTGGTTTGGAATTTAGATTCTATAATTTAAAATAAAATGAATTAGATCAGCTTGGTTTAATTTGAGAGTATAATCTTGCTATTTATGACTAAGGAACTATTGTCTCTTTAGAGAGTATGTATTTCAAATCTCAGATTTACTATTTCCACCTCCTATTTTAGGTTTCGCAATTAATGATGTGATGGGAGTTCCCAGATATCACAGAGGAGTTTGGCAAATAAGGCTGATTGAAAAACTAAGCATAAGCTTTCTAAATCCATWTTTAAAGTATAGAAATGCAATGACAATTAGCCATGCACAGTGCCATCTCTTCTGCCAAACGTTAATTAGATTCCAGGAAGTGGATGCCTTTCAATGAAAGTGGACAAAAATAGCTTCAATGRAATGATTATGAAATGGATTTTCACACCCAAGAGTAAGGATGAGACTTGAAAAAGACTGGCCCATGCAGCAGATGTTTTTCATTCTCTTTGACAACTTGAGCAAATGGAGGATGAAGGCACTGACTTCACCTTTCATCATGTGCTCTGCTCAGCTACAAGATTTACAGTGATGAGAGAGAGGGAGGGAGAGAGAGAGAGAGAGAGAGAGAGAGAGAGAGAGAGAGAGAGAGAGGAAGAATAAAGAAACTTTACAATAAGAAATAAGCACATATTCCTCGAGATTGTTTAGCTACGCTAAGTCTGTGACCTTGAAGATTAAGAAAAAATGAAAATGAGAACACGCAAACAAAAGCTCAGCTCATGTCATCTGTCTTGAAAAGTTTTTGCCCCATGAGCACTGTATAAACTCTGTTTCCTTCATGGAAGACCCGTGTCTGGATTTCTAGGGAAAAAAGCAATAGTCAGAAGAAAAAGAAATCTGGTCATATGCATCATGTTTAACGTAAGATTTCACAGTCCTCTCCATTCTGACAATGAGGTAATTTRTAAAGGGCTCTAATTGTGGTCAATTATTATGGTCCTCYAGCGCCACCTAGTGTTTCCACACAACGCTTTAACCCAGCTCACCTATTAAACCAAATTAACAATTTCTTACAAAGATAGTCATATCTTTTGAATCGAAGGAAGAAGAAGCATGTCAAGGCTTGATTTTGATATCTTGAAGTGTTTTTCACTTTTTATTTTAACTGTTTAAGTTAACGATGTGCCACTGTTCTTTTTGTCCAACAAAGTTTATTTTGTGTGCATCCTTGGTTCATTTCCATCGTTCAGCACCTAATTGACGCGGTTTCCCAGAAAACACAGCTGCGCTGGAGGTTAGCTTGTTTGTGACAAATGATAATCACTTCTTAATTCATTGACTTGGGCATGTCAGARTAGAACATCTATACATCTAAACACTTTTTAAAAAAATGTGTAGATGTTATTGTTTTAAATATGCTCGTGCTGAGTGGGAAGAAGAAGAAGAAAGCGACCGTGGCAGTGAAATCAGTGACTGCAAATACACAGCTAAGAGAGAGGGACAGGGATAGCTCTCTGACAACCCCTATCCCCACCCCAACTTTCATCGAGCATCCACAAAAGCATCTGCCTATCCAGAAAGCCATCAAGGAAAACTCATACAAAATGCAATGAGGACGCTGAGGGTTTGCTCTCTACAACTGGCAGATCCCAGCAGAGCTGTGAGAAGAGAAGGACGCAGCTCTATTAAGGGGCGGGCCGTGAWGAGCTTGACCTCCCTCCAGTGAATATATACATACCACAAATTGCACTTGGTTGGTCTTTTTTTTTCTTCTTTCTTTTTTTGGGGGGTGGGGTGGGGTGGGGG
>BDUI01003490.1:79777-90124 GCA_002335545.1 Apodemus speciosus
TGTGCCACCACCGCCCGGCTGTAGCTTCTTACACCAAGCAAAACGATCAAGTGTAAACCAGAGCAAAACCACAGCCTCTGCCCTTTTATTCTTCGCACACGAAACCSTTTCCCTGGACCACACAGTCCGCTAGGGGAAGCTGGGGACCAGTGAGGAAGCCTGGAGATGCTTTTCTTCTAGGAGCAGCATCGGAGCTCCTGAGACAGCATCCCGGGGATGCTGGTGGGGGAAGGGCAGTTCGGGGACCAGAATCTTAACAAAGGAAAGGGCGGGGCTTGGGTTGAAGACGAGGCCAGGGCTCCCTGGAGGGTCGTGGAAGGTCCAGCGGGAGATGTACCAAAGAAAAAGGCCCGGACCCCCGGCGGCACAGACGCTGGCCAGCAGGGCGAGCGTGCCGGCGAGTGCACTCCAGCAGGCTCGGGTAATTCCCAGGGCCGTTTGAAGTGGCTGCGTCCGGTCTCAACGCAGGAGGCGGYGCGGCGCACGGAGCCAATCACGACCCACGCTGCCACGTGACGAGCCGTATCCAATGGGAGGTGGCGGTGAAGGCAGCGGGGAAATTCAAACGTGTTTCCGGAGACGGGTTTGGGTGCCGATGTCTGCAGCTTGGCTTTCCGAGGTGGGTCTACCAGAGCGGACGCGCCAGAGAGCCTGGAGCCGGCGGGAGGCTGCTGGGTGGCGAGGGTGGCGGCGAGCAGGCGCTTGGGTCCCCCGGCCAGGCGGGCGGGTACGGCCTGTGGGCCCTGGGCTGGCGGACCCGGAGCAGGGCCCCGGAGCGGGTGTGCCGTGCGGGGCGGGACCGGTTGTGCAACCCTCAGGACCTGCCCCCKTGGTGGCTGGGAGCTGGGAGGAGGTGGGTTTCAGCCCATTTTTATTGTAACACACCGCGGTGGCTCTGACCTTGAGTTACTGCGTTGTGGAGAATCGCAGACAGAAGGACAGAAAGACTGCAGACTGTTGACCGGTAACAAACACGTTCATGCAGTTGACCGGAGTCTGTGCTCCAGGACTGTGACAGTACCTCAAACCTTGCATTAGAATGATAAAAGCACAAATCCTGGTTTTGTCTGGGACAAACTGGATCCTTGCATTAGAATGATAAAAGCACAAAACCTGGTTATGTCTGGGACAAACTGCTGATTTGTATACCTATTTTATATATCTGTATTTCTGGTGGTTTTTAAAAAATTTCCTCAGGTAACTCGGTATTACAGGTGGGAAGAACTCTGTTCACCAGTGAGCCTGGCTCCCAGAGGCCTGAGAAATTGATCTCCAAATCACAAATGGCAAAATATATTTTTTAGGTAAGCTTGTTAGGAAATTAGTAGAAATAAAACTGAAAAATCATTCAGTGGTGGTGGTGCACACCATTGATCCTAGCACTTGGGAGGCGAAGGCAGGCATATTTCTGAGTTTCAAGCCATCCTTATCTACAGAGTGAGTTCTAGTACAGCCAGGGCTGCTGAGAGAACCCCTGTCTCAAAAAACAAAAGCAAAATAAGAACAAACAAAACAAAAAAACAACCAAAGCAAAACTGAAAAAAAAAACTACATTGTTAGTATTCAACCAGATTAAATTTAGAGTGAACAATTGAAAGTCAGGAATGGACTGCTCTGCTAGAAAGCAGGAAAGGTAATTTTGTTTGCAAATAGAGTAATAGCTTCTTCAGGAAATTATAATTTAAAACATCTTTCTAATAAAAATAATTAATAAACGAATAAAAGATATCCTAAGTAAGAGGCTGGCGTTCAAATTTCTTTCTTTAAAAAAAAATGCACTTATTTAGTGCTGACTAAATAAAAGCGTTACCAAGTGAAATTTATTTTTGTAGGACCTAGCCCACTGCTGTGTGTACTAGGCAAGCCAAACCATGGTTGTCAAGGTAGAGAGGCTTAGAGGGTCAAGGTCACACTTAGCTAAATACTGAGTTGAAGGCCACCCTGGGTTAGTTGACCCTGTTATAAAAATAAACTGATATCATCTGAAGTTTATTCTTTTCTGTTGTGGTTTTGTTTTGGTTGGTTGGTTTGTTTTGAGACAGGGCCTCTATGTAGCCCCAGCTGTCCTGGAACTGCTGTGTAGACCAGGCTGATTTTAAACTCACAGAGATCACCTGCCTCTGTCTTCCCAGTGCTGGGATTAAAGGTGTGCAACACCATGCTTAGCTTGAAGTTTATCCTTGCTTTTGCTATGCATGATGGAATTTCACAGCAAGAAAGCTGACACCCACAAGAAGCCCTGTAGGTTCTGAAGGCATGGATTGCTGAGACCAGGGAATTAGCAAGGTATTCAAGAGACATGCAGACAGCTTGCAGAAACTTGGAAAGATAACTTGTCTATTTCTCAGTTGTGATTTTTTTTTTCTCCTTATTCCTATAACTCA
Source organism: Apodemus speciosus (assembly GCA_002335545.1). Classification (NCBI taxonomy): domain Eukaryota; kingdom Metazoa; phylum Chordata; class Mammalia; order Rodentia; family Muridae; genus Apodemus; species Apodemus speciosus. The sequence goes on from BDUI01003490.1 coordinate 82,162, forward strand.
GAAACTATTAACCAAATTATGATGGTTGAGAACACCCCGGAGAACTGGTTGAATTTCTTGCTGAAACTAGAGAAAAACAGCCTGCCTTTAAGTGATGATGCTCTTTTAAATAAGCTGATTGGCCGGTATAGTCAAGCAATTGAAGCACTTCCTCCAGATAAGTATGGTCAGAATGAGAGCTTTGCTCGAATACAAGTGAGACTTGCTGAATTAAAAGCGTAAGTATTAGCATTGAAACTGCACGTAACCAACCATATATGTACTAAATTACAGAGAGACAAGGTAAGCTAGTATTTTTATTTTTATAAGTGAGTCTGGTCTCTTGTTGCAGTATCCAGGAGCCCGACGATGCCCAGGACTACTTTCAGATGGCTAGAGAGAACTGCAAGAAGTTTGCGTTCGTGCACATATCCTTTGCACAATTTGAACTGTCTCAAGGTAATCTGAAACTATCACGTTTACATTTTAAGTGAAAGCCCATCCTACTATAACATTAATATTGAATCATAGATTTGAAGTGAAATATTAAACAAAAATATTACAGTCAGTGAGATGAGAACATGAGGCAGGAGTGCCCCATAGCGTAAGTCCAGAGTATTCGCTGACTGTGTAGTCAGGAGTTCTGTGGGAGGAAGGACAAACATTGCACTCCTGTCCTTCACTCAGGAAACAGCTGAAGGATGGGTTTTTTTTTTCCTTTGAGAGAACTGCAAGAAGTTTGCGTTCGTGCACATAACCTTCGCATAGTTTGAACTGTCTCAAGGTAATCTGAAAATATCACGTTTACATTTTAAGTGAAAGCACATTCTATTTTCACTTAAAATCAAAACTGTGATTGTTCTGAGCAGGGTGGATGGATGGACTCCTAGGAGCTAAGGCAGTTTCTTGAGGCGGTGCCTGGCTGCTGTGTGCATTTAGAGGGGAGGGCAGCCAGAGTTTTTATCAGATTCACTGATAAAAGGATTTTTTGACCTGAGTTAGGAAGACCTTAAATTGCTGGCGCTTCTCTATAAGTCACTATTCTCACTTAACATATGGATTTAATCATTACCATATATTCTTTAAAATTTATAAACTAAGGTTGGCTTACTCTGCTCAATATGATTGTCTCTAGTTGTATCCATGTTCCTGCAAAGGTCATAACTATTCTTTATGGCTGAAAATAATTTCATTGTGCGTATGTACCACATTTTTGTCATCCATTTCTCTGTTAGATGTCTGTATTGGCTCCACAGCTTAGCTGTTGTAAGTAGTTTCTTTTATGTGTATGGGTATTTTTGCCTGCATGTATGCACTTAACCACGTACATGCCTGGCACCCACGTTGGTCAGAAGCAGGCATTGGCCCCTGGAGTTGGTAAATGGTGGTGAGCTGCCTTGCGGGTGCTGTGAACCAAACCTGGCCCTCCACAGGAACAGCAAGTGCTCTTAAACACTGAGCCATAGCCCCAGCTCTGTGTCTAGTGCTGCAGTGAGCACCGATGTGAAGTGTCTCTGTGATGCCTTGAATTGCAGTTCTTTGAGTAAATAAATATCCAGGAGCGGCAGAAGCAGGACATCTGTTTCTGGTGTTTTGAGAAACCTTGGAACTGATTTCCACAGAGGTTGGACTACTTTATATTTTCATTAGTGTTGCATAAAAATTCTCAGTTGTCCGCATTTACACCAGCATTTATAGTTTGTTTTTTATGTTTTTTTTTTTTTTTATGTTTCCCATTCTGACCGGAGTAAGATGGATTCTTGATGTAGTTGATTTGCATTTTTCTTTGGCTAGTGAAGTTAAACATTTTTCATGTATTTATTGGCCACTTGTATTTCTTCCTTTATGACTTTCTTTTTGTTAGCTTATTTATTGATTTGGTTGTTTTCTTGTTGCTTAGTTTTTAAGACTCTTTATGTATTTTAGATATTAGGCCTCTAGTAGATGCATAACTGGCAAAGAACACCCATGTTTTCTACTTGATTAACTATTTCCTTTGTTGTACAGAAGCTTTATAATGTCACTTGCCAGTTTGGGTCTCATTTTTTGAGCAAGTAGGGCTCTATTCAGAGTCTTTTCCTGACGTTAGGCCTTGAAGTGTGTTTCCTACATGATACTCTCGGAACCCTGAGTGCCATATACATAGCTTTGCAGCCCGTGCATTCCACCCTGCGTGCTACATGATGTGCACATTGAATATTTACCAACTACTAGAGATCAAGTTTTCATTTGAAAGGAAATTTGGTAGCATCTGTGGTTGAATAAACTTTTTTGGTTATTTTGTATTTTGGCAGTGATGTAGATTAGTCTAACAGCAGATGGCAGTTAGCCCTTTAACCTTTTTTAAAAATCCTTTTGCTAGAAGAGTTTTTAGCAAATTTTCAGTCTTGATGACTAAATATTACTATGAATAGTATGTTATAACAAATGCTTGCTTTAATATGGAGAGTACCCAAGATGCTTCTAATTGTTGTAGTGTGCCTGTGGGTGTGCGCACATGCATACACACACACACACACACACACACACACACACAGAGGCACATGTGCTAATTTATTAAACTTCTAAATGGTTTTCAATGGTGAACAGGAATTGGTATAGAGGAGTTAACTGTATGTGTGATAAGTGAGAAATTGTTTATTTGCTTATGCAATAATGTGAGTAAGTCTCATCTCTCCACTAGTTCCTAGTGAATAAATAACAGGCTGGGCCTAGTGGGCGAAGGATGCTGCATCAAGTAACAGTTACTTTTCCTCTCTTAGGCAATCTCAAAAAAAGCGAGCAGCTTCTTCATAAAGCTGTGGAGAGCGGGGCGGTGCCACTGCAGATGCTGGAGATCGCCATCCAGAACTTACACCTCCAGAAAAAGCAGCTGCTTTCAGAGGAGGACAAAAAGAGTTTAGCAGGTGCTTAGCAAAGTGCTGTGCGTTGCTGGAGAGCTAAATTCAGATTCAGGATACTTTAAAGAAAAAAAAAATAGATATAATGCTTAAAAACCTAAAGTTAARTTGTGGGTGTATAGGAGGTAAGCTGTAAAGATCCTTACTGCGCTAACCTCACGTTGGTAACTCCTTAAAAATGACTCTGTCAAAGTAAAGGTAGCCTTTGCTCTTAGTGAAGGGYAGACTTTTACCCCAGGGRCTCTATGTTTGAAGAAGATTTAAAGGACAGTTGGRAAGCACTGTACTGATGACACGTCRTCACGCTTCCAGATCCCGAGGGAAGGCTCATACCTATTATAAGCTGTCTTTGAAAATATTCCTGTTTGTAAGATGACTCTTTTTGTAAATTTAATCATAGTTGTGACATTTTTACAGCATCTACAGTGCTAACTGCCCAAGAATTATTCTCCAGTTCACTTGGAAATGTACAGAATAGGACCATCAGTTGCGAGCCCAGAGGACAGGCTGCTGCAGCCAGGACTTTATATGGGTAAGGAAATGCGTTCAGCTCTTTACATTTTCATCTTTGGTATTTTCACACTAGTGGCACAACATTTAGCAGTAAAATGAAGATACATTGTTAATTGTATTCTCTGGAAAAAAAAAAGTCTCCGCTACATTCTTTCTCTTCAGAGAGAACCTGCCCCCACAAGATGCAGAAGTAAGCCATCGGAACCCCTTCAAGCAGACCAGCAAAACCAAACGGGTGAGCTGTYCTGCGTACTCGGAGGAGGTGATGGGAGTGAATTCTTATGTGTTCCAGTTGGCTACTTAATCTTTCAAATCATTTCTAGTCGTGCCTCTTTGGAAGAATCCCAGTTAATCTTCTAAACAGCCCAGATTATTCAGATGGTTCAGCTGTGCCACAATTTTCAAAAAGGTAAGTTTGAGTTTGGGTTTTTAAAATCTTTATATAAAGATTGTTGTCAGAATATCTTGCCTTTTTACTAAGTGATAGTAATAGGAGTAATGAATTTTACTTGGYAGTTCTATGGACTGAGCCCAGGCCTCTGACTATGCAAGTCCTCTGCCTTTGAAGTGCGTCTGTGTCCCTCTCTTTGCCATCTCTCTGTTTAAGACCAGATTTCCCTCATTCTCCTAGGCTAGCCTTAGACTCTGTACCCCAGCCAGAAGCTGTGCCTCCTGCGTGTGTGGGTGTTCATGTCACCAGGCTTGTCATAATGACATTTCTTTGGTATTAGAAGTTACTGGGAGCCAGGYGGTGGTGGTGCACRCCTKTAATCCCAGCACTTGGGAGGCAGAGGCAGGCGGAKTTCTGAGTTCGAGGCCAGCCTGGTCTACAGAGTGAGTTCCAGGACAGCCAGGGCTACACAGAGAAACCCTGTCTTGAAAAACAAAACAAAACAAAACAAAAAGTTATTGTTTCTTTTTGCTTGGTTTTTGTTCTTTGAGATATGTTCTTCCAAGATGTCTGGTAGTCCTCCTACTCTGTCTCTTTGATGCTGGGATTACAGATGTGTGCCACCATGCCCGGCTAAAGTGAATTTCTGAATGCTATCAGGAACAAATTGAATAGAAGGAAATTATTTCAGTTTTCTCCCATTAAAAGTATTGATTGAAGCTACTATTAAGTGAGGAGATTCATTGGAAAATTACCAAGTGAACATGATGTGTAGAAGCTGTGAAGAGTGAAACTCGAGCCATTTGAGCATTTCTTAGTAATAGTAATATATCCGGTGTAGTGCTCGTTACAGTGTGAGAATCTTTAGAGCAGGGATGGAAKGTGATTTGAAAACAAACTTTGTTTTTAATTCACTTAAGGTGCTGGCTAGCTATTAGTGGGAACAGTGATGGATTCATACATTGTTTCCGAGCTCAGGGCTTCAGGAAGTGGGATAGAGGCCGGGAGCATAGCTTGGGTAGAGTGCATGCGAAACGTGGGAGGTGCCCTGGCCTTAAGCCCTAGGCACCAAAATGAATAGGTCAGTTGGCTGCTGAGTGAGGTGGTGCAGACCTAGCAGGGCGGCTGAGCCAAGGAGATCTTTTCAATCAAAGGGTTGCTCAGATCGCCCTTGACATGCCCTGCCATGTAGTAAGCAGACGCTATATCTACGCTTTATATATGCTATATTTATAAATATATATGTTTATAGATAGAATCCATATATTCTAGATTTATATATATAGAGGTATATATAAATTCAGTAATGAAGGATCATTCTTATCTGATATACGCTCCTACTCTCAATTTGAATGTCTTCTCCCAAATAAGAAATGGAAATGTGCTTGATATGGTGTTATGTGCTAATAAAACTGAGAAACAAATTATTTTAGTTGGTGCTTTCAGTAATTGAAGTCCTGTTCTATTTAGGCTTCAAATAAATATTGATGGTTAAAAGGATATTTGTATTTAAGTTACATATTCCTGTTATCTTAGACCTCCATTTCAAATATTTAGTTGAGGCATACTGGAGATTTTTCTCCCACTCTTAAAATGTWTTGTTTTAAACCCTCCCATGCCTCAGGGTTCACTGAGCMGGGTTCTTGATGCTTTTTATGACAGACTGTATGCCGGGCTGTAGWGGTCCACACTGCCGTCCATCGTGCGCTCTTATCTTCATCTGTGTGCAGCCCGACWTGYYGTTTCAGCTACATGYTTTCCTTTCCCACATTCTTATCTGAGCTCCAGCTGTAACTTGTTAGGTAATGAGGACACTGGCAATCGTCTATCTCTTCATCAAGTTGTCATTGCTCAGTACCGCATTTTTTAGCATAGTCACCTTTGCATTAGAATTATATCACTTTTAAAGAGATCCTTCCAATTCAAAGTGTATATGTACTAGTTCTGTGTATTGAAAGCAAGTTTTAAAATGAAAAAATGAAACAATTTCATGTTAACTGTTAAAATCTTTTTGTCTCATGGGCAATAGAAAGTTATCTGGATCAGAATACCGAGATTCAATTATGCCTGGATCCAAATCGAGTGGAAATGATTCCAGTGAATTGAGAGGTGTAAAGGTATTACAATCTTAAATGTATGTGAAGCAAAGCTTCCTGGTCTAGAGCTCATTGCGCTTTCTCTAGGGAAAGGACCTAGTGTTTATCTGTCTCCAAAGTGTTGGGGAAGCCACAGGACATTTGAGACCACTGCTGAGAGGCCCGAGAGGAAGTCCCGGACTGTTTCTCAAAGATTAAGGTGGTAGAGCAAGTATCAGAAGAGGCATGAGGTGCATTAATTAGGCTTTGTTTCAATGGATTAGTAGGCCTGGGTCTGAGAATCAGCATGGAAGCTATTCCCCAGGTTTTGTTTATTGGTATGTTTTCTGACACAATGTTGACCAACCATTTCTAAACCCAGAGCATATGTTAGTGCAGAGGTGGAACATAAGTGTTAATCTGCTATGCCTCTACCTTTGTCACCTTTACCACACGAAGTGGCTAGTTCCAGATGCAGTGATTTGTAGGGATTCTAATATTCTTGGYATATATACTTGGTTTAAATCCCTGGCGTTATGTGAATTTTCAGCATTACAAGCTTTCATGATCTATGCTTTAAAATAATTTTCTTTACTTTTAGGGAATGGTACTTAATTGTATTAAAAAATTATACTTTCTCAATTTATAATAACTACTGCCTTGAGGTTATRTAAATGCCAACTTTTACTAATGCTATATTTTGGTAATATAGTACAATCAGGACAGGGGATTTGGCTCAGTGGTAGAGCACATAGYTATCTTAAGTGAGGCTCTGAGTTCAATTCCCAGTACTGCAAAATTCATAAACACATACTAACTAAAAAATAGGATCATGTAAACWGGATACTTACATTTTATCATCAGGCTTATTCTATGCTGGATCCAAATTTTCTAACACTTTGTTTTTTGAGCAAAGTATACTGTAGCAATTAAGTAATATTAAAATGTCCACTTAAAGCAAATTTGTCAAGTTAATGGTTATGACCTTTCCTGATGTTGTAATCAGTAATTTAGGATGTTAATATTTTCTAGGAGTTTGTGAGCCTACAAATATGAGAGATAATTTTGCAAACAATCTTTTCACATAGATAAAACTCTATTATATTGAACAGTTAAGACCAGTTAGTACTACTGCTATTTATCGTACATTATCTTACTTGAAATCTTTCTATGCTTTTTTGTGTAGCCCATTCAAACTATCCATTGGAAAGATTCTCTGGTGTCTAATGAAAAGAGTTCTGAACTTATATCTGATTTACTAACCTTGAAGAGTAAAACAGATTCAAGTCTAACAAAATTGGAAGGTACGTGCTCATATAGTCCACCTGATTAAATTCACTGGGCTGTTGACAAAAGAAAGATATGGAAGTCAGAGGGGGACTTGGGGATAAAAAGGGTTTCTATGGGGGAGGGGGAGTAATAAGATAATCATGCAAGCTCATTCTCTGTGTTTGAAACTATCAAAGAATAACACACACAGACACACTGGGGAGATGCTCTGTGGGTAAAGTGTTTGCCACGTATGCATGAGGACCCCAATCCAAACTTAGACATAAAGCTGAACTCAGTAGTCAGGCCTATGGGGAGATGGCAGGGACAGGAGAGTCCCCGAAGCTCACAAGCCTTCCCTTCTGATGCACACAGCACGCAACAAGAGACCCTGTCTAGAACAAAATGAAAGCAAGAGCTGATACCTCAGGTTTTCTCTGACTTCTTATGCTTACACACAAATGTGCACACATATCATACACAATCCACACTAATTGTGATGTAAAWTTTTGTCTTCCTTYATTTTCCATTTTAATTTTTTTACAGAATGCGTGAAAAGTATTGGCTCCTATAGGAGAGGAAGCCATTTTCCTAAAGGACACATAAACAGAGGGACGATAAATGGAACTGAGTTATTTTTCTTAGTTGGTTTAGCAGCTATTGTCACCAAAGGGGGAAAAAAAGTAATTTCTATATCACAGTCCACTCTCATTTTCATTTTAAATCAAACGTTGGTTTTCCACTATATAGGTATTATAATAAATGTTCTAGGGATCCAGTAATTTTAGGAATAGGGTCCCAAAATTGCAAATCAGTTATGGAATGTACATGGAATA
>BDUI01003491.1:20233-31797 GCA_002335545.1 Apodemus speciosus
GTGAGCTCTGAGTTACTGTTCCAGAGTCATGCCTGACTGCCTGCTGTCATGCTAACCTCTGAAACCTAAGCTAAATGCTTTCGTCTATAAGTTGCCTTAGTTATAATGTTTGCTCACAACAGTAGAAAAGTAACTAAGACATTGGTTGGTATAAAGGAGTGGACTACTGCTGGGACCAAGTTGGTTTTTGGAAGAACATGGAAGATTTTGGTACTTCAGATCAGAAGGTAGTTAAACACTGTGAGGATTAATGGGTCATCCAGTAGGAGCTTGGATGACAGTAGTGTTGATAGCTTTGTGGGCMACAGGGCCTGGCTCAAGAGATTTCAGCGTGGGACAATGTTATTCACTGGGCTAAAGATCATTTCTATGATATTTTGCCAAAGAATGTGGCTGCTTTCTACCCTTGCCCTGGGAATCTGCCTCAGGATAAATGGCAAAATATTTCAAGACAGCCTCAAATTGACTCTGTTGTGCTTGTGTGCACACACATACACACAGACAGGGATGGAGGTCAGAGGACAACCGGTAGGGGTCAGTTCTCTCCTTCTACCATATGGGTTTCCAGGCTCAAACTCAGATTGTTAGGCTTGAGGGCAAGTGACTTTACCCACTGAGCTATCCAGCTAGCCTCTTACTTTAGTTTTCACTTTCCTTATCATTCATTCATTCATTCATTCATTCATTCATTCATTCATTTTGGAGGCAGAGTCATATTGTATCCTAGGCTGGCTTAGAATTCATTATACAGCACAGGCTGGCCTTGAAATGGTGATCTTCCATCTTCAGATTGGGATTACAGATATGAGCCACCCAACAGCTTGCTTTTGATTTCTCCTTTGTTTTCAGTTTTAGTAGATGTGATCAGTGCCCAACAAAGGGAAGTAAGAAACATGCAAGTAAGAAAGATCCAACAGGCAGCTGGGTCAGAGGCAGCCTGCCTTTTGGAGGTGCAGAGTCTATTTAGCTTGGTGCTGGTTTTGAGTCTTGTTGAACTCTTGTGCCATAGAACTAGAAGYCTGAGCTTGCTTCAAAACCAGAAGGCATAAAGGAACAGCAGTGTATGTGCTGCCCACATAGCAAATACACCTCATCTGTCCCCACCAAGACCCATYCCCACCCCCAGACTTCACACAAAACATGAATTCAAAGGTAAAGGCATYCAGGAGTTCAAGACTGCAGCAGCAGAGCAGGAAAGAAAACCTTCTGAGCAAGGGACCTCTGTGTGATACAGGGTCCATGCCCAGATGCCAATGCTACTGTGGGAGCCTCATTAACACCCACAGTCCCAAATTCAAGGGCTCAAAGCTGTGGGGCTTCCAACATGCATGCACATAAGGGGGGGGAGTGGTCAAAGAAATGGACTCTGAATTAGAGTTGGGAGAATACGTAACAAGAGCTCATTTCCTTTCTCCCTCTGGGTCCCTCTGTTTCTGTCTTTCTCTCTCGGAGTGTTAGACTGTAAGGCATGTGTCATCACGATCAGGCTCTTTTTTTGAAAGACAGATAGTGTTGTTTTAGTTAGGCATGGGTATGTGTCTGCACATGTGCATGTATGCAGGTACCCTTGGAAGTCAAAAGTAGATGTGAATTCTTAGCGATGGTGTTATAGATGGTTGTGAGTCACTGGGCAGGCATAGGTGCTGGGAATTGAACTCCAATCCTCTGCAAGAGCAGCAAGCTCTTTGACCACTGAGCCATCTCTTGGGGGTACTACTCCTCTTTACCTCTTGGCCTTTCTCTCCTTTCACTAGCCCTTTCCAAAAGGAAAGCCCATTTCAAGCCAGCCACCACTGTCTTCCTGCTGGTCTGCTTGCAGTGTTTCTGTCTAGCCGGATCAGAATACTCTCTCCCGGCCAGGGGGTCCTACAGAATAGTGCTTGCCACTGGCCTGGAGTCTTTGAAGCTCAAGGTTAAGGAGATGGCAGATTTTGTGTCTGCTGAGATGTGTTCTGCATAGACAGCTGTCTTCTCACTGTAACTTCACAGGACAAAGCGGATAAAGGGTCTCTCTGGGGTCTTTTTTCAAAGGGGCATTAATTCCTTGAGAGGTAATCACCTCCCAAGGGCTTCATCTCCTGATGCTGTCATCTTGGGGTTAGAGTTTCAGCACTATGGGGGATACAAACACAGAGATCAGAGCATCTTCTCTGACAAGTCTAAGCCAGCTTCCCTGATGTCCTTGTAAAACCCCTCCTGCCATCATATCTAAGCTCAATCTCAGCACGCAAAACATTCCTGCCACCAGAACCCAGTCGTCCTCACTGGGTTTGGTTGCCATTAGCTTATTCTACTTGAATTGCTTCTGTCTGTTCAGTAGGTCACGTGTTCGATCTCACCATTCTTTGTGCTTCACAGTTCAGGATGCTGCTCTGCATGCTGTGTTCAGTTAACACAGAATAAGTGGAGGAGTGAAAATAAATGCAGCAAAATGTAGCATGTAAGTCAGAAAACCCACCTAGGGTCTGATTTTCTTTTTGTTGATTTTTACCTATCAATCATCTATCTATCTATCTATCTATCTATCTATCTATCTATCTATCTATCTATCTACAAACCTATCTACCTACCTATTATCTATCTATTGTTTATCTACCTATGCATGCATGCATGCATGNCAGTGCCCAACAAAGGGAAGTAAGAAACATGCAAGTAAGAAAGATCCAACAGGCAGCTGGGTCAGAGGCAGCCTGCCTTTTGGAGGTGCAGAGTCTATTTAGCTTGGTGCTGGTTTTGAGTCTTGTTGAACTCTTGTGCCATAGAACTAGAAGYCTGAGCTTGCTTCAAAACCAGAAGGCATAAAGGAACAGCAGTGTATGTGCTGCCCACATAGCAAATACACCTCATCTGTCCCCACCAAGACCCATYCCCACCCCCAGACTTCACACAAAACATGAATTCAAAGGTAAAGGCATYCAGGAGTTCAAGACTGCAGCAGCAGAGCAGGAAAGAAAACCTTCTGAGCAAGGGACCTCTGTGTGATACAGGGTCCATGCCCAGATGCCAATGCTACTGTGGGAGCCTCATTAACACCCACAGTCCCAAATTCAAGGGCTCAAAGCTGTGGGGCTTCCAACATGCATGCACATAAGGGGGGGGAGTGGTCAAAGAAATGGACTCTGAATTAGAGTTGGGAGAATACGTAACAAGAGCTCATTTCCTTTCTCCCTCTGGGTCCCTCTGTTTCTGTCTTTCTCTCTCGGAGTGTTAGACTGTAAGGCATGTGTCATCACGATCAGGCTCTTTTTTTGAAAGACAGATAGTGTTGTTTTAGTTAGGCATGGGTATGTGTCTGCACATGTGCATGTATGCAGGTACCCTTGGAAGTCAAAAGTAGATGTGAATTCTTAGCGATGGTGTTATAGATGGTTGTGAGTCACTGGGCAGGCATAGGTGCTGGGAATTGAACTCCAATCCTCTGCAAGAGCAGCAAGCTCTTTGACCACTGAGCCATCTCTTGGGGGTACTACTCCTCTTTACCTCTTGGCCTTTCTCTCCTTTCACTAGCCCTTTCCAAAAGGAAAGCCCATTTCAAGCCAGCCACCACTGTCTTCCTGCTGGTCTGCTTGCAGTGTTTCTGTCTAGCCGGATCAGAATACTCTCTCCCGGCCAGGGGGTCCTACAGAATAGTGCTTGCCACTGGCCTGGAGTCTTTGAAGCTCAAGGTTAAGGAGATGGCAGATTTTGTGTCTGCTGAGATGTGTTCTGCATAGACAGCTGTCTTCTCACTGTAACTTCACAGGACAAAGCGGATAAAGGGTCTCTCTGGGGTCTTTTTTCAAAGGGGCATTAATTCCTTGAGAGGTAATCACCTCCCAAGGGCTTCATCTCCTGATGCTGTCATCTTGGGGTTAGAGTTTCAGCACTATGGGGGATACAAACACAGAGATCAGAGCATCTTCTCTGACAAGTCTAAGCCAGCTTCCCTGATGTCCTTGTAAAACCCCTCCTGCCATCATATCTAAGCTCAATCTCAGCACGCAAAACATTCCTGCCACCAGAACCCAGTCGTCCTCACTGGGTTTGGTTGCCATTAGCTTATTCTACTTGAATTGCTTCTGTCTGTTCAGTAGGTCACGTGTTCGATCTCACCATTCTTTGTGCTTCACAGTTCAGGATGCTGCTCTGCATGCTGTGTTCAGTTAACACAGAATAAGTGGAGGAGTGAAAATAAATGCAGCAAAATGTAGCATGTAAGTCAGAAAACCCACCTAGGGTCTGATTTTCTTTTTGTTGATTTTTACCTATCAATCATCTATCTATCTATCTATCTATCTATCTATCTATCTATCTATCTATCTATCTACAAACCTATCTACCTACCTATTATCTATCTATTGTTTATCTACCTATGCATGCATGCATGCATGCATGCATGTATGTATGTATATATGTATCTAACTATCTGTCTGTCTGTCTGTCTGTCTATCATTTACTTGTTTAGTGTATTAGTCAGGGTTCTCTAGAGTTATAGACCTTGTAAATAATTTCTCTTTCTATATATATAAAGTGAAGTTTTTGGGATGGCTTACAGGCTTCAGTCCACCTAATCCAACAACGGCTAGCTGTGATTGGAAAGTCCAAGAATCTAGTAGTTGCTCAGTCCTACAAGGCTGGATGTCTCAGTTGGTCTTCTGTTTATGCTGGAATCCAGAAGACGTAGACTCCAATGCTAGTGAAGGAATAGACTTGCTAGCAAGTCAAGGGCAAACAGGCAGAGAAGAAAACCTTCCGTCTTCCATGTCCTCATATAGACTTCCAGCAGAAGGTGTGGCCCTGGTTAAAGGTGTGTCTTCCTGCCTTTAAGGGTTAAAGGATCTGGATTAAAGGCATGTGTCTGCGCCAACTCAAGATCTAGATTACAGATAAGTCTTCCTACCTCAAAAGTCTGGACTAGAAGTGGGTTCTGCCACTTCAAGCCAAACAGAAAATCTCTCACAGGTGTGCCTTCCACTTCTGGATTGTAGTTCATTCCAGATGTATTCAAGTTGAGAAACAAGAATAACCATCACAGTAAGTTAGTTTGCTATTGAGACAGAGTTTCACTATATAGCCCAGTTTGGCCTAGAACTCCATATGTAACTGAGTTGGTTCTCCAATCTGTGGTCCTCCTGCCTCAGCCTGCAAGGTGCTGGGAATCACAGGTGTATATCTCCCTTCTGGCTTTATTGTGGCTTTTCCAAGCACATTTTTGATAAACTGTGAATATATTCTTTCTGGCCTGTTTTCCCATTTGTTAAACTGAGACATTTGTAGTATGTCTTTACCTTGCTTGTGACAAATCATATCATGACCACTATTGTTAAGAGTTTCTTGGGAGAAGAGAACTGTACCAGTGCCCAATTCAGTCAGACTTTCCTTGTAATTCCCATCAGGATCATGGAAATGCAATTTAATTTTTAAAACACTCCTGTCTTAGGTAGGGTTTCTATTGCTGCAATGAAACAAACACCATGACCAGAAGCAAGCTAGGGAGGAAAGGGCTTATTCAGCTTCTACTTCTAGTTCATAGTCCATCATTGGAGGAAGTCAGACAAGAACTCAAACTGGGCAGCATCCTGGAGGCAGGAGCTGGTGCAGAGGCCATGGAGGGGTGCTGCTTAGTGGCTTGTTCCCTGGTGGCTTGCTCAGCTGACTTTCTTATAGAACTCAAGATCACCAGTCCAGGGATGGCATCACCCACCATGGCTGGGCTCTTCCCCATTGATCACTAATTGAGAAAATACCTTACAGCTGGACCTCATGGAGGCATTCTCCCAACTCAGGCTCCTTTCTCTCTGATGACTCTAGCGTGTGTCAAGTTGACACACAAAGCCAACCAGTACAACTCCAACATAGTATTACGACCTTAATTCAAGGTGGGAAAAGCCTCACACTGACTCTAAACAAGTATAAGTGTATTATACTGAGTCTTGGACAAAGACTTGAATACCAAAAAATAAAATCATAGCCTACTACACAGGGAAACAACCAGCTTCAGTTTTATTTATGCCTCATCTGGATCTCCAGTCTAGACCCAATAAGTGTACCTTAGTTTAACAACTGGCTCAAATGTAAAATGACTGTAAATTTAGATAGGCTATCGGTGGCCTGAACATGACAGAAAAAATTTATAGAGGAGTCGGTCTTTCTATTAGCTTTCAAGGAGAGATAGATGGCTCACTGCAATGGCCCGTTTGAATGTGAAGCTTTGATGGAGTACTTGCGTTAAGCTGGCTTCACCTTCTACCCCAGCCCCCAAACAGGGCTCTGCTCAGCCCACCAGAACAAGGCTGATTTGTGCCTGACAAGACTCCTCCTCCAAGGAGGAGCCTGCCATGAGTGAACTTGGGAGATGATGGAGACACTGAATTGTCGGACACCAGAAGTCTCATGGGACTTATGTGCATTTGAATTTATAGATTGAGGGAACACTGGGGCTGCAAAGGCTAACTGACTTGTTCTACATCATACAGCTCATAAGTGGATAATCTGAACCCAAATCTGTCACCCGTTAGACCAGTGAGCTCTGTRTCATCCAATGCTTGTCATTTTGTTTTGTTTTGTTTTTTGATGTGTATGATAATCTGCCTGTGTATATGTACACGCGCCACATTCGTTCTTGGTGCCTGTGGAGGCCAGAAGAGAGCATCAGATCCCCTGGAAATGGAGTTACAGACATTTGTTAGCTACCATGTGGGTGCTGTGAATTGAACACTGTAGAGGAATTTTAATCCAGCAACATGGCTGCTCTGGCTGGGGAGCAAATCCAAAAAATATGATCTGGCTGGATTATAGACACTCCATTTATCTTTAATCCCTCTGCCTGGAGTACGCACTTTTAATCCCAGACAATGATGTTTAATTGAGGGACAAAGTAAATTAGAGAAAAAAAATGACAGAATGTGTCAGAGATAGGATACACCCAAGTCTCAGAAAGGAAAGAGGGGCTACTCAAGACAGTGAGGAGAGAGAAGAGAGTTCTGTGCAGTTCAGTTCTGAGCAGTATGCTCAGTTCATTTGGGAGCAGTTCAGTTGGTAGAGTTCAGAGGCAGTCTTTTCATGCAGAGCAATCCAGTCAGAAGCCAAGAAAAGCTAGTTTGAATTAGTCAGGTTGGAGAGGAGTTTGAGCCAGAATAGCTGAGTTGAACCAGCCAGCCAGAGTTCAGAAAGAGCTAGAGAGGGTGAGTCTATTCAGCAGCAAGTCTCAGAGGCTGAAACACTCTAGGCCTAGCTTAGCAGATGGAGGCTGGAAGCTGAGGCCTTCAAGGTCCAGGCTTGCAGAAGGTTAGATGGAAGGGAGGACAGAAGCTTCCAGGCCTAGGCTGAGGGATAGTTAGAACTGAGAAGGAAATACTCAGGGCTCAGCCCAAGCCATGTATTCATAAAGCTCAGGTACAGCTCTCAACTCACCTCTTCCTCTGAGAAAACAAAAAATGACATTCACATTTATAGAACCCAAGTCCATTACAAGAATAGCAAGTGCTCTAAACTACCAAGCCTTCTCTCCAGCTTCATATCTTATCTTTTAAAAGAGAATGATTATGATTGAGTATGTGTATATGGTACGTGTGTGTGTGTGTGTGTGTGTGTGTGTGTGTGTGTGTGTGTGTGTGTGTGAATGAGGTCCAATGCATGCCACGGTGCATGTACAGAGGTCAGAGGATAACTTGTGAGAGCCCATTCTCTCCTTCCATTATGGTTTCCTGGATCTTATAACTCAGGCCGCCAGGCTTGCACACCACCTGTATTTACCCACTGAGTCACCTTCCGGCCTCGGTACTTGTCTTTTACTCATAGAGTAGGGATATTGGACCTCATAAGCATTTTGAAAAGACCATTGTATTTGTATATACATGTAAAAAATGATAAGGGCTCAGCACCAGTGACCTTATTAAGAGCCAGCGTTCATACCATGCAAGTGCTAAAAAGGATCATAACCCCTTGTGTTGTGTGTGCAGGTCACAGCTTGTGACAGACACCATAGCTCTTCATCCAGATGTCTATATTCTTCCCTGGAACACAACCAATCTAATCTTCCCATTGTCCCTTGTGGCTTCATAACTGAGTTTGAGCCAACGGAGGAGTGGAAGTGATAGTGTCACTGCTTCTAGGCTAGTAAATGACCTGGGAATTGAAGGTGACTAAAGGTGACAGAGCCGCCATCTCCTCATACCTAACACATCAAAAGTCCCCTTGAGAGCAAGCATGCGAACAAGGAATAACCTAGCATAGCCTATGGCATAGCCAGACTGAGCCTGTTATTGCAGCCTGTGCTAGTATCCCCTAATACCCTAATACTGACTCAAACACTTCCCTCCACACTTGAGTGATGCCCCTGTGGCAGCGCGTTGTTCCTTGTGCATAACTCTAGATGACAAACAGGCAGGTTGGAATTTCAAGGAAGGAAAGATCCGCGACTGGAGATCTGAGTCTTGGGTTAGCAGTGGCAAATTCTCTGAGTTCTTAAGAAACCACAATTGTGCCCTGCATTAGCAGGTTAGAGTTTGTGCCACCAGCTGACCATTCATTTCCTCTCATGTGCAAGAAGGATGTCAAAGATCAAGATGCTCAAGGTCCCTGCCAGCTACAAAAGATGTCTCTATACTCCACATCAAGATTGTACATAGCCTAAGAAGGAAATGGGATCTTGTAGGACTGGTATTCAGCTTGAACTTGGTTCTAGGCTAAGGATTACCCACACTGGAAGTCATGTTGGTCTTCTGGGTAGGTGTTTTGAGAATCACCCTTGGATTTTGCCAACAGAAGTCAAATTTAGACATCCGTCTAGCTCCCCATTTTTGTCAGGTTATGAGAGAGAGAAGTGGATAAACCATGGTGTTCCCAACTTCAGATTGGAGGTGTACTAGTTCTGAGGTGCAAATAAATGTCATAGAAAAATGGGTATGTCTTAATTAAYGATCTATTACCGTAAAGAGACACCATGACCACAAAAGACTTATAAAAAGTCTTATAAAAGACTTATAAGTCTTATAAAAGAAAACATTTAGTTAATGCTTGCTTATAGTTTCAGAGGTGTGGTCCATTATCATCATGGCAGAGAGCATGTTCCATTTGTGTCACTGTCTTAGCTGGGGCTGAGTGGCTTAAGCAGCTGTTATTCATTTTCTGGTCTAGAGGCTGGACAGTCCAAGACCAAGGTGTTRGCAGACTTGGTTTCTGCGGATGGYCCTCTTCGCTTAGAGATGACTGACTTCTACAGTACCTTCACATGGTTAGGGAGGGAACYCTCGCTGGTGTCTCTACAGGCCGCTAATCTYGTTCTCGGGGTTCCAGCTTCGTGATAGAGCTCCACCTCCAATAACTATTACTTCAGGAGGGAGGCTTCAGTGTGCCTTCCAGTCTCTGTCTGTATCTCTATCTTCTCTGTCTGTCTGTCTCACTGTCTTTGTCTCTGTCTTGCTCTCTCACCTCATTATATAGCATTGGCTGTCCTGAAGCTTGCTATGTAGAYGGATCTGGCCTTGAACTCACAGAAGGCCAGTGCYAGGATTAACAGCATGTACTACCACACTAGTCCAGCAGCCATCTTTCTCTTTCCTATTCCCTTCTTTCCTTTCCTACCTTTCTTCCATTTAAACAGTTCTGTTCTATCATGGACAGAATCSTATTCAAATAAAGCAGCAACTCTGAAGACAGAACAGTGAGCCATGCTTTTTCTTTTCCTTATGTACATATGGGCATTTTGCCTTTGCTTGCATATATGTCTGCTCAGTATGTAAATGTGTGGGGCCACTGGAGGCCAGAAGAAGGAACTGRATTCTGTAGGACTAGGGTTATAGATGGTTGTAAGATACCATGTAGGTGCTTGGAATTGAACTCAACTCCTCTGGAAGAATAGCCAGTGCTCTAGCCCCAAGCCCTGTCTTTTTTGTAAGCACCCAAGAGAGTATAAGTTGTTGTCTCTAGAAGAAAGCATTCCCTCTCCAAAAGGGGAGTGTGTGTGCAACCTAGGTCTGTGGGACTTGGTCATCTGAAACTGTACTCAATGCCTTAAACCCTGACATTGGCTTCCTGGGTCCAGGGTAAGTCTGGGTGGGTGTATGCTCCTCACTCACTCAACATCCATCTTCTTACTCTACAATGAATGGGTGAAGTCTTGCCACWTCCCTGAGGACGACAGTGATAGACACTGATCTTATTCCAAATGTGCTTGTTTGCCTTGATAGTAGTTCTCATCCCAGACCACAGCCTTATGGCCCTTCCCATGTTTCTCTACCATCCAGTGATCATAATCAATCAGATCCTAAGAAGTCCCTTTCTTTTTCTTGGCTTCCGCTTCCAGGTCATTCAGCACACTGACCTCAAGCTCTTTGGGACTCTCCTCCACATCTACCTCCGTGGCCTCCATCTTTCTCTTATGAAGGGGAAGTGCCTTGTCAGGACCCATAGCTAACCCTGTGTCAGCCAAGTTTTGCTGCACAGATTTGGTGCAGTCGGATATGGGAGCACTCAATCCATAGCCCTACCTTTGGGTGACTGTTCTGATTCAGACACTCACACCTGACAATCAAACTTCTGTCTCTGAGTGTTTCCCTTGCCTAGGGTACCACTGATGGCCACGCCAGCAGCTCAAACCCTGCCTCAACCTCAGAGCCRCRTGTTAACAGATTCCCTGTGGTGTTTTGAATATGCTTGGCTCATTTCCACTAATGAGTAGAAATATTAGGAGGTGTGGCCTTGTTGGAGTAGGTGTGTTACTGTGGGCGTGGGCTTTAAGACCCTYGTCCTAACCACATGGGAGTCAGTCTTCTCCTAGARGCCTTCAGATGAAGACGTAGAACTCTCAGCTCMGCCTGCACCRTGCCTACATGGACACTCCCAGGCCTTGAKGATAATGGACTGAACCTCTGAACCTGTAAGCCAGTTCCAATGAAATGTTATCCTTATAGGAGTTGCTTTCGTCATGGTATCTGTTCACAGAACTAAAACCCTAACTAAGATACTCCCCAAAATCATCCTTCTTAAAAGCAAACTTCAAACACTTAACTTTTCCGAAGAGGACCTACACCTGTGGCCTCTTTTCCACCTAACTGGTCACCTCTTTGTCCAATCAGTCTGTCTCTGGCACCATGACAGTCACTGCCTTTGAATGCCAGATCCATTCAAATAATACTATTTATTTTTAAATAATGTATTTAAATATAATCAATATATATCATATATCACATATCCATATATTATATAATATGTAATATATTATATATTTAATATAAAATAATATTTTCAATATCCCTATAATCTGTATTGGCTGGGCAGGCCAGTGCATTCACTTTGCAGGCACTGTCCCACTTAATGTTTTGCAGCCTTCTGAAGATGGACTGGGGTTAATCACAGGAAGCCACAGCTCAGCAGCCTTAGGATTCCCCAAGGAGAATGCAGAGGTTCACTGGCTATTGTTTGTGTGCCGAGTTGTTTTAAATCCCAGCTCCTTCACTTCCTACTTGAGCTCTGACATTAGATAAGCGATACTGCCTCACTCCCTTGTTTGTGAAATGTTATGGAAAGCATTGCCAGTCTCACAGGGACACCGAGAAGAGCAGTCAGAGTGGAAGAGGCACCCA
>BDUI01003492.1:65547-75970 GCA_002335545.1 Apodemus speciosus
ACACACACACACACACACACACACACACACACACACACACCATAAGGGAGTTTTGAGAGGTCTTTCACACATGCCTTTGCCTGTTTTTTCAAGTCATGATCCAGCTAGAGTGAGCTGGTGTCTAGTTCTCCACACCTTTGTGAGTTCTTCTCTGCCCACTCAGTGAGACAGGGCTAAGTCTACTTCTAGCAGAGCCAGTGATTTCAAAGACGCCAGTTCTCTTTCTTTCTTTTTGGTATGACCTAAGGTACCCCAGCACAAACAGAGGAAGGAGGACTACCCCACTACCCTGTTTCTCCAGGGCCAGGGTAGAACGAGGCTGACGACTTCTTACGACATCATCTGATCCATTGCTCAAGTTGTCTCTGTTTGCCTCAGTGTCTTCTAGGAGTGAGTTCTATTGGTCATTGTTTAATTGGCCAACTCATAGTTTATAATTTTCAATACAAGAATAGTAATTCACATTGTCAATCCAGTCCCATAAAGTCTTATTAAGTGAGAAATACAAGTTAAAAGTATTATATATAGCATAATAAGCGTGCTATAAGTCTACCAATATGTATGAGGAGATCACACAGAGAGAGAGAGAGAGAGAGAGAGAGAGAGAGAGAGAGAATAAAAAATTCCTGTATCTTCTACAATGAACTTGTGTAACTTAGAAGAACATGTTTAAATAAAATTCAGCATACAGAGATGATACAGGGGCTAGACATGACTCAGGGGTTAAGAACATGTGCCGTCCTCCTGGAGTTCAGTTCCCAGCACCCACTTTAGGCTGCTTATGACCATCTGTAACTCCAGCTCCATGGCATCCTTAGACCCCCACACTCACACGCACAAACCTACATGCTGGGACACACACCTACATGTAGTTAAAATACAATAGAAATAAATCTTTAAAAACGTTTTGATAATCTCATTTTAAGACAAGAGAAGGCAAAGGCCACCCATCCTAGTTGAGCGTCAAGCATCGTTGAAATGCATGTCTTGTATCAGGCCAGCCTTACCACCACCCAGTAAGGTGGATCTCTCATTGATGTCCCAGTTTCACTGAGCCCGGAAAAGCTCGATAACTTGTCTGCGTGGCAAAGCCCAGATCCAGTCCCATGGTCACTGCTCTGGCTGAGTACTTTGCCCCTGCCTCTCAAAAGGAGTTATTTTTATTTTTATTTATGTATCTCTGTGTAAGCATGTGCATATGAGTGCAGGTGCCCCCAGAGGCCAGGAGAGGTCACCAGATCCCCTGGAGCCGAGTTAAAGGTGCTTGTGAGCTACCTGACAAGGATACCTGGAACTGAACTTGCATCCTTAGAAGAGTATGTCGAGAGCTTGTGCCTGCTGGGACATCTCCTCAGCCCACCTTTACTATTTCCTGAACTGCTCAGTTAGTGTGAGCTGCTATTATTACGTGTCAATCCTATTATTAAGGGTTGACACAGCAGTACTATTAATCAGCAACCACAGCCATAGTATGCAACAGCCAGCTCTKCAAAGCCTGGTTTGTAGCTTACTCCACTTACCATGGCAAGGAAGTCCCTCTCATGAATGATTTCAAGCTAAGCTATCAACACAACATTGCTGAATTAATTAGGAGATTGGGGGGGGGGATGCCACAAACTCTTGCAAGACAGTAGGATCGTGGCCAGCATGCCTCTGGGGGATCATTACATAGCTGACCCACCGGCAATAGACAGGTGGATTTCCACTGCCACCGACTTCCCAGGGAGAACCAGGCCAGAGCTCTCATTCTTGTCCTTTTGCCAATGAGCTTTCTGGTGGAATGTATGTCTGTCTGTCTGTCTGCCTAGTGATGGCCTGAAGGATAAGATCATGCTTTGGTGTCCAGATTACCTTACAACTCGGGGTCAAGCAATCCTCCTGCCTCAACTTAAATAGATGGATCTACACACACACACACACACACACACACAGACATGCACAGTGTCATTTCTGGCTTTGATACCTGTCTTTAAGATGCAGAGTTCAAATGCTAGCTTGTTGGCTGTGTCTCATTGAGTTAAAAAAAGAAGAAAACCTTGAGTAGGGACTGTAACCTAGTCAAGTACTTTCCTGACGTGCATGAGGCTCTAGGTTCAAAGGTCAACATCAGAAAACAAACAAAAATAAAACCCCTATATGATAATAGTAAAAGGTAATAGTAATGGTAGTAATTAAGCAAGATTTATAATGAACCAACCAAGCGTAGTATTGAGTAAAACCTCCTATTTAACCTTCCGACAGTGCTGTGATGTAGCATCACCATTACCACAGGTAAGGAAACTGAGTCACAAGTTAAGGAACATGCCAAGTTTCCATAAATAACAACAGGAAGTGCTGGATTTAAACCTGAGAAAGATATGAGAGGCCAACAGACTTTGATCAGGTTGAGGCATGGTGACTGACTTGGGATGGGGTGGGGGCGGAGATCTTTTAGTTTTGAGCCCTGAGGTCTAATGTCTTCTCTCCCTTCCTCCCTTTTCAACTACAGACTCAGAAGGACGACAAATAGAATTCTGGCCTCCTCTTGCTGCAGCAGTAACATATTAGGATCAGTGAACGTGTGCGGCTTTGAACCTGATCAAGTCAAAGTGCGCGTGAAAGATGGGAAGGTCTGTGTGTCGGCCGAGAGGGAAAACAGGTACGACTGCCTCGGATCCAAAAAGTACAGTTACATGAACATCTGCAAAGAGTTCAGTCTGCCGCCATGTGTGGATGAGAAAGACGTGACGTACTCCTACGGGCTCGGCAGTTGTGTCAAGATCGAGTCTCCATGTTACCCTTGCACGTCTCCCTGCAACCCCTGTAATCCCTGTAGCCCCTGCAGCCCCTGCGGACCCTGTGGCCCCTGTGGTCCCTGTGGCCCCTGTGGTCCCTGCGGCCCCTGCGACCCTTGCAACCCCTGCTATCCCTGTGGAAGCCGATTCTCCTGTAGGAAGATGATCTTGTAAGGTGTATGTAAGAACTTATGTCTTAGCAGAAGTCAGTACTCCAGCCAGGCAGCTCTTCGCATTTCTCGTCCCCTTCCCACAGCCCATGTGGTTCTAGTGTGTAGGAAACTCAATACATAACTGCATCTGATGACATTGTGTCCTTTGGTTTGACTCCCTACAGAGTTAGCTAATTTAAGAATTAAGGGATAAAAGTGGGATATTAGATGTCCGCCATACCCAACAATCTTCAAATTCCCAGAAGCATTCCAGGACACTAAGTAACTCTGTGAAATGGCTCCGCCTAGAAACCACACTGTCAGAGCAGTTTAGGTGGAAGATGATCCCGGGGTGGTGATGCTGACCCCCTTCCCAAGCCCAAGAGGGCTCTGGATTTTACTGGGAGATCAGACAATCCTTAAAAGAATGAAGCACTGTCCCCAAGGATGGGACAGTCATGGAGAACAGGACAGCATTCCTGTGTTTTTGACTCTCCATCTCTGGCCCAGGGTGCTTTGCAGCTTCTTGGGGATTTATTGCAACTACTCCCCTTTTCCAAGTCTTGAAAGAGGTTTTTTGCACAGAAGGTCAACGCAAAGTTCACGGTTAGGGAACTACAGCTTCCACAAATTGATAGTGTATTCACCTGAATTTGGATTTTCATGCTTGTTTGTTTCAAGGTTGGGTCTCACTGTGTACATAAGGCTGGCTTCTGCCGGGCGTGGTGGCGCACGCCTTTAATCCCAGCACTTGGGAGGCAGAGGCAGGNAAGGCCTATGCCACCATGCCTATCCTCCAGAATGGCTCTTGACTGCCAGGGAAAAGCGAGGAGGAGGTATAAAGGCGGAGTGAGGGGACACTGGGAACCAGCTGTGGYTGGTCTCWGACTCTGAGGGCAGAGCTCTTGTTTGCATAGTTAAGTCTWTGGTCTTAGTTGTATGTGGATCAGTTTTCTCAGTGTGGGCAGCATTTGGGAATTGAGGAACTGTATAAATACAGATGCCAGGCTGAGAGGACAGTTCAGTGGATAGGAATGATGACGTCTGTGCCAAGTGTGAGGAGTCAAGTTCAAATCCCCAGTGCCCAATCAAAGTCGGGCATGACTGCTCACACTTGTAGCTCCGGCATTGAGGAATGGAGATGGTGGGTCCTGGGCCTGGCTGGCCAGCCTAGCCTAAAAGAGGAGCTTCTAGTGGATGGATTGAAGTTCTCTAAAGGAGCAGAACTGGTAGAATAATATGCATTKAAAGAGTCAGTGGCTTGCACTGTACCGGCTGGGTAGACCAAGCCAGACTGCCTTGCACCAGAGAGGCAGAACACCTGGTAATTTTTCAGTCCACACGATTTGGTGTGTGAGTAGTCCGTCTGAGGCTGAAGGCCAGGAGGCTCCACTTGTCTTCAGTCCATATTGGAAGGACCCTGGGGCTGGATTCTGACATTGGTGACAGAGCACAGCAATGACAGCAGCAGCGGCAGATGACCTCGCCATCCAGAGCGAAGGGAAGCAGGTGAGAACAGAGCATCTTTCTTGGACCTTTTATCTGGGCTGCATCATGTAGGAAGGGGCCCCCATTTCATATAACAGATCAAGAAAAGCCCTTGCAAGTGAGTCCAGAGAGCTGCCTTTCAACTGATTCCAAATCTAGTCATTGACAACCACGATTAGTCATGAGTAATAACAACAACAACTACAACAACTACAACAACAAAGTCATGACTTTAGACAGATACCTGTCTAAAGGCAGTGGAGGACCATGGAAGGCACACATCATCTTCCTCTGGCTTCTGCATAAATAGATACGCATCAGTATACACATATGTGTGCACACCACACACCACACCATACCATATGCAGCACCACAGTGTACACACACACACACACACACACACACACACACACATTCCAACTGTATGTATTCCAGAGTAGGAGAAGTAGGGGSCTTGCTTCCATGCTCATGTGTTCAAAGCCCAGGATTCAGTCTGTATAATCTTTCTCCCTGAGTCGTGTCTCCAGAGATTATAATAATCAACTTATAAGGCATCCCAGGCAGAAAGATTGTTTCCCCCAGGTAATTCTAGCTTGAAGCTAGAAGTTCTGGGTATTCATAAAGCTCTCTGACCTGTCTTTCAAAGACTCCTTCAAGTTCAAGGTTTGAGAACACTAATAGTGCTGTCAGTGATGGCAGGCACACTTGGCTTTTAAATAAGGGAAGTATCGACCCTCTAACACAGATGCCAAGTGAAACCGCTGAGCCATTTCTGAAATGAWTTACCTAGCATCTAGCTATTTGGGTCTTGCACCGAACAGTAGCCTCACCTGGTGGGATAACCCACCCTGACACAAGTTGGAAGGTAAGTCCCCGAGTTCTCAGTTGTTGACTGCTGTGTGGTGGCACCAGGCTAGCAGGATGTGCAAGTGTTTGTGGCTTCCTCACCTGCCCAGAGAGAGAGGCAAGCTATCAAGGGGAGGGTCATGCAGCCTCCAAGGCCAACCAGATGAGTAAGAAGTGTGGCTTTTTGCATAATAAAGAGCTGGTGGTTGGAGCTGGGGCGGGAGAGAAAGACAGACTAGCAGCAGCAGTATGGACAGGAACCAAGCGGGAAGGTGGAGGCTGGAGAGGGCTGTGAGGCAGGGATGCAATGGTGGGAAAGTTTAGCCGKGCGAGCTGAGGAACTGCTCCAGCAAACAAACAATACAGATGTTTCCATGCCTTTATTTTTGAGCCTCAGGCAGGTCTGCCAAACCCCACAATTCTCACCTTTTTGTCTGGCCAAGTTTTCACTAGATGCTGATATGTACATTCTAGTTTCTAAGTTATAAACTTTGAAGAGCCTATCAAACCTGTCCCATGGGATCTCRAACAATTGGGGACCTCAGGCCTCCCCAGGGCACCATTCCCGGAGCCTCTTAGGCCAGTCATGTTTTCATTCCTCTGCTAGTATAGTAATCCACCCACGCACCCACCAACCCACAGCTGGACATTCACATTGAAACACCAGGTTCTGTGCTCCAGAGAGTAGAGACTCTTTCCTAGGTCTGTTAAATTCAACTCAAGGAGGGCTGATAAGGAAGAATGCACGGTGGAGTAGGAAAGGCCAGAGAGGCCATCCCAACTGGTCCTCGACATCATCATGGTGGGAGCTTGCATGCGTCCTCAGGGAAGCGTGGCCACAGGAGATCTGGGCGCCGTTGTTTGCCCACCACCTGCAAGGGGAAATAACCTGATAGGCAAGGATGAGTCAGGCAAGATGGTTCAGGGGATAGAGAAATTTGCCACTGAGCCTGACAACCTGAGTTCAATCCCTGAGAGACATACGTACCATGGCACACGTGCACRTGAGCGCACACATACTAAATGAATGTAATGAAACAAACTGTTAAGATGACAAGTGTTTATTGACTGAGAACTTGCCCTATGCACAGGTACAGTGACAGGAGCTACTGTCAATAGAGAACTTTCCAGAAATTTCTGTGGAGAAAGGCAAGACTGACACCCACAGTATAATTGTAAATTGCTTGACAGTGTATAGTCAAAAATTCATTGTCTGTGTACCTGACATCAGAGAAGAATGTGTAGGGTGAAGTCAGGGGGGGGGGGAGGAGGAGGAGGAGGAGGAGGAGGAGGAGAGCGTGAACCTCATCTGGGGCTTCAGGGAAAGGCGTACAGTAGGGCCTTTTCCATTAACTAGTGGAAACCAGAGAGGAAATGGATAATGGAGAAAAGAAGAAAAGCATTTGCCATTTCCAAAGTTGTATTTGGGGGTTGCGTGGATCCCTGGGCTTGGGCAGCTCTCCCACGGCCTTGAATGAAAATTTGAAGGTCAGAGTACAACCTTAAACACCCTTCTACACCTGAAGAACAAGAATACTTAGGACAGAGGAAGAAAGAAACTTGGACAGCATGTAAGTTTCTTTTTCTGTTGCTGTGATAAAGTACTCAGAGGTATCTCAAGGCAAAAAGGTTTATTTCAACTGAAAACTTCAAGGTGCAGTCCATCATAGAAGAAAACTCCCGGAGTCAGAGCTTAAACCCTCTGTTCACATCACACCCACAGTCAGGGAGCAGAGAAAGAGGAGGCCTTGCTTCAGCTCAGTTCCCTTTCTCCACTTACACAGCCCAGGACCCCTGCCAGGGAATGGTGGTCATCCTACAGCACTAGCATTTGCAACACGCTGGGTTTTTCACTGCATCTAGGCTTCACCAACAGCCTCTCATAGGCCCCCTTAATGGTGCAACTTATTTGCATGATCCCTTCAGTCTGGGTCCTTCAACTGCAACTGAGRCTGCACCTTCATCAATGGCCTTCCCCGGCCTCTCACAGTGCCAAGTCTCAGCTGCTCTTCATGACCCATTCATACCTTCAGACCCAGTACCAACTGGGTAACTCTTAYACATTACTAAGTCGAGCTGCAGCACAAAGTACAATCTTGGTTATTCTTGGAACACAGCTTCTTTGTGCTCTCAGAAAACACTTCCCAGAGATTTCACCTCAGTGATGCTGGCCTCTTCTTACAGTTTTGGTTGTGAGCCTAGCCTTTAATGGCTGAACCATCTCTCTAGCCCATGCTGGTCTCTTCCTAATCACCACTAATTTCTTAGCTCCAGCTAACCAGCATCAATTGTCCCAGGAGTCCCTTCTATTCTTGACTCTAAAGCCAGAGCYACATGGCCAAAGCTGACAAGTTCTGTTGCTTGATGGGACTGGATGCCTCCCTTGTTCTATTATATCCTTGAATGTTCTGGAACTTGCTCTGTAAATTGACCTTGAACTCAGAGATCTGCATGCCTCTGTCTCCTGAGTTTTGGGATTAAAGGCATGTACCACCACCATGCCTGGACCTAAGCTTTTCTCTACTTGGAACCTTCTCTGTCCAAGCTGGCCTTGTCTGCTTGTCTCCTGTGATTAAAGGGGTAGACCACCATGYCTGGGCCTAAACTTTTCACAGCCACTGTGCCTCATGATCTAAATCAAAAGCCCATATAKTCCAGCCTCAAGATCTAGATCACAAGTGGGCCCTCCATTTCTGGATTGTAGTTCATTCCAGATTAAAAGCCCAAATGGAAACAATAACCAGTCCATAATAACACCTAACATAGCCATTCCTTGTTGAACTACAAATGCATAAACAATAAGATTGGCCGGGTGGGATCTTGCCCTGAGGTCACCACTCCCTTAATGTGCTTATCTTCTGGAACACAGGATTTAGCTCCATTCCATTTCCTGGTCCTTCTTTAATACTTGGACCATACATTTTGTATTTTTCCTTTCTAAGTTTGCTATGCTTGACCAAATTGCATTTCATGAGAGTAAACCAGAAGACAAAGTCTATAGTGGGCTCTTTTGAGATTTACCAAAGCAATTAATCTGAAGTTCTTCCCCTTAGCCTCGGGCATGCTCTTCGGACAAGAGGAAAAAAGCAATTTTTCTTTTTACCAAAACATTACGAGAACATTCTCTGGGCCACATACTACAATTCTCCTTTGAAGAGCCTGCAGGGCCTCCACAGTTCAAACTAACTTCGGCACCTCCCTCTTCCGTATTTCCACGAGGATGGCCCAGTAAGCCCCACTTAAAGCATCCCATTGCTTTCCAAATCCAAAATCCAAAGTCTCAAAATCCTCATTCCTCTGAACTAAACRTGGTCAGGCCCTATCACAGCAATACCTCAGTCCCCAGTAGCAACTTCTGTCTTAGGGTTTCATTGCTGCAAAGAGAGACCATGGCCAAGGCAACCCTTATAAAAGCAAACATTTTTTGGAGCTGGCTTTCAGTTTCAGAGGTTTAGTCCATTTCATCACTGCAGGAAGCATGGCAGCGTGCAGGCAGACATGGTGCTGGAGCAGGAGCTGAGAGTTCTGCATTATCTGACTGCAGCCAGGAGAAACTGACTCTTCTGTACTGGGCAGACCTTCAAAGCTCACCCTCACGGTGATGCAATTTCTCCTACTGGCCATACCTAACCTAACAAGGCCACCCCTCCTAATAGGGCCACTTCCTGAGCATGTTCAAACCACCACAGTCACCAAATATTATCAAGGTTAGAGACAAAGGTGCTTGGACTGCTCATTGTTGTAGAATACATTCTAGAACAAAAGTGTTTAACTGAATCKCGAATAAGAATTTTCACAGGCATGGCACTGAAGGAAACCCGTCCACAGTGCCCGTCAGGGACTACTTGATTTCTTTCATAACCTACATAGTTTTATAAAATGTCTTATAAAACGATATCAAAGGGGCTAGAGAGGTGGCTTAGCAGTTTAGAACTCTCTCTGCTCCTGAAGGAGACAGTGGTTTAATCCTGAGCACTCACATGGGCAGCTTACTCCAATTGTTGCTCCAGTTGCAGGAGATCCATCAGCCTTTTCTGGCCTCTAAAAGCATTGCACAGGTGTGCACATACATACATGAAATAAACAGTTATACACATAAAAATAGATCTAAAACAAACGGTATCAACAATCCTTACAGTTGACTGATCTTCACTCCTAAAATAGTTGGATTTGGTGTAAGTGTTCTTATATCTAGGTTAGTGAACTTAGTGAAGAAAAAAGGTATCTAAATTTCTGGAATTTCTGGGGTGTAGCTCGACATAAACATTTTTTTTTGCCTCCATTTCTCTGTGTCTGTCTTCCTGTCTTCTACGTATGAGTCACAGAGTAGGTAAGTTTTTGAGTCTGATTTAACCCTTTACCTAAGGAAATGATATCRAAAGTACATACTAAAGTCATGAGTGTGATTTTTAAGAAAAGGGGTGGGAGAGGGCGCTGTAGATGGCTCTGATTAACTCCCATGACTCCCCTGGGCTTTAGAGGTGTGTGTGTGTGTCATGAGAAGAATGAACCCTTGGGGCATAACTGCATGGCCATGCTGGAAATACATCTTTCCAGTTTGGAGAGGTTTGGAGAGGAGTACAGGCCAGACCTGGGATACTCCCAGCAATCCCAGCCATTAAAGAGCGAAGGCGGAAGATTCAGTCAGCTTTCRTGACCAGCCTGAACTACATRTGGAGACCCATTCAATACACAATATATAACACAAACCCAGAACACATCTATTCCATAGGTGCCTAGACAATATGCACAATTTATCGGACTTAAACACCCTTCCCTTTGCACACTGGSAGCTGAGGAGCCTGGCCTTCAGCCAGGGCAATGCCTGCAATCAGAGCAAGTCCTCAAGTGTACTTCAGAGTGTCTGTGTCAGAGGGTCCTGGAGCCAAGATGCCAGGAGCAATGCTTGAAATCCATCTGTTCCTGTTCCTCCGGCAAGTGAGTGATCCCCTGGGCGGGGCCTCTTCTATTGGGTCCCCTTTCTGTACACAGCAGGGAGCAGCCCATGTGACTGGAACAAGTTCCACTCTTGGACTGGGGACCACCAAGCTCTGAAGAGCCAGTGTTTCCAGTTCTGGTTCTGGGAGGCACCCTGTGGAACTCTAGTAGAATCTGCATTTTCATACCTGAAGCTTAGTAAAGCAGGTAAAGGGCATTTTTCTC
>BDUI01003492.1:83937-101983 GCA_002335545.1 Apodemus speciosus
TCTTTTTGGGACCAGGGTCCTCTCCTTCCTTCTTCTTGGGAATCTTTTGATTTGCTAATTGTGCCTTGAGTATTCAGAGCGGACTTTTAAAGTTATTTAGATATTGGGGGTGAATAAGAAAATAAGGGTTGAGGCTTAATAGTGATGTGTTTGTGTCGAGATGACAAGGGGTTAATTGTACTGGTTGGTTTTATATGACAACTTTACACAGACTGGAGTTATCAAAAAGAAAGGAGCTTCAGTTGGGGAAGTACCTTCATGAGATCCAACTGTGGGGCATTTTTCTCAGTTGGTGATTAAGGGGGGATCGCCCATTGTGAATGGTGTCATCCCTGGGCTGGTAGTCTTGGTTCTATAAGAAAGCAGGCTGAACAAGCCAGGGAAAGCAAGCCGGTAAGTAACATCCCCCCATGGCCTCTGCACCAGCTCCTGCTTCTTGACCTGCTTATGTGCCAGTCCTGACTTCCTTTGGTGATGAACAACAGTGTGGAAGGTGTAAGCTGAATAAACCCTTTCCTCCCCAACTTGCTTCTTGGTCATGATGTTTGTGCAGGAATAGAAACCCTGACTAAGACACCTGTATACTCTGAACTGGTTCCTTGACTTCTGTCTTTGACTTTATGACACTTTAATCTTCACTGAACTTTTCTTGACATCATATAGCAAAATATCTGCTATTGATGGTTTTAATAAGCACTAGTCTTCACTAGATGAGTTGGTCTGAGATTTTATGTGCACTAGCCATTCTCTTCTGAAGGGCARCTTGTCCTCTGTGTGTGCTCCTGTTTTTGGAGTTGCTATGATGCCTGCTAATTCTTTTCTATCTATGAAGKTCATCATAGTTTGGGACTAGAGGTTTATTTTCCAATTGTTTTCATGTTTTCCTTTCATATGGTATAAAGCATAAATTAAACTTATAGAAAATTTTCTATGGAATATATTTTTAAAAAACTATTTCACTTACCTTTAACTCAGTGGTGATCTTCAGATTTAAAATTAATTACTTAAAACGTTCAAAATATCCATATGTACATAATTATCATTAAGTAATTCTATAACTAAATATACTTATTATTAAAGAAGTACAGTTATCAATAGTCTTGCAATGCTCCCTCATTCTCCAAATTACAGTGTTTTAGGAAAATTCTTCAAAATATTTCAAAATTTTAATGTGCCATCTTTACTTAAAAACATTTTGATATCATTATTAAAATTCTCTCATGTCTTATTTAAACTGTTTGTAGAGGACAAAGAGGTATTATTAAAATTCAGTAAAATTTATTATAATTGTGTAGAAAAAATGAAAAAAAAACAGACTGGATAAAGACGTGTTAAATAGATTATAATATAGTAGTAAAGATATAAATAAATTTGTAAATAAATTAAAATGTACTCAGTATTGTTTTGAATGTCTTGAGAATTTTTTCCCCTGGATACTGATGGTAGAAGCATAAAAATCACTCTTCTATTTTCTAGTTTTGGTTTTGCGTTTGTATCTTTGTACTAAGAATACTGAAAATACCGTGTGAGGCTTTGCGTTTGGGTATGTATAGGTATTATGCATGTGCGGCCTCCAGAATCCTGAAAATTGTGTCTGATGCTCTTGTACTAGAGTTAAGCACTGTTGTGTGCTGGGAACCAAGTTCAAGTTCTCTGGAAGAGCAGCCAGGGCACTTAACTTTTGGACCATCTTTCACTCTCTGTTTTCTGTTTTATAAAGGAGTTTAAGCTCAAAGGGAAAGTGGTTGTGGTTATGAAAAGAGAAATGCTGATGTAATATAGATGAGGTGACATTTAATAGTAGGTGCAATGAGAACACAGATCTATTGACTAGAAGGCAAAGGACACAATGGTAACTGAACCTGAGAAAAGAGAAATGGGTTGCTAACGATAATGTAAAACTGTATACTCTTTTATTTAATCTAAGTTATACTATTACATGATAAACTTGGATTGCTTGAGGAAACAGTTTGTAGAGCCTCTGTCTGTAGGGCTGACTGAAAGTGCCTTGAGATTCTCCAGAGAACTAAATAATTCTAGGATCTTCATGGACTCCATTAATAAAAAATCTTTAATCCCAGCACTTGGGAGATAGATATGGGAATATCTTTCAGTGTCAGGTCAACCTGGTCTACTGAGTGAGTTCCAAGATATTGAGGGCTACACTGAGAAACCCTATCTCAGAAAAACAAACAAGCAAACAAACAAAAACAAATAAAACACAAAAGTAAAAAACAATGAAGGTACTGTGACAATAGAATCTAATTTTTAGGCATGTATTTTTATTACACACACACACACACACACACACACACACACACACACACACACAATGTGCAAGTATCCTCATACTGTAACCAGAGTGAAAGACAACAAAGGAGGTCACCTGTGAAACCTATGATTGTCTTCTCCTTTCATATGTTCAACTACATAGGAAGTTTCAAGACCTAATTTGCACACTGATGGTCTGTTGCTTTTTTATGACTATGTTGTTTATCTTCTTATACTGGACTGGTTAATTATAGGACATGACGTCTGATGACACAAAACCTGTCTAATTTCATGAAGGATTTCATACTCAGTCACTCTTTTAAAGTATGTCTAAAAATAGTATATTATATAGGATTTGAAATTGCTAGAGCACAAAAGGAGCCCATAAAAGTTATCGAATAATGAAATGAAGAGGGGCTCTAGCAGTGGTGTAGGGAATAAAATGGGTTTGCAGTATTTTAGTATGTGATGTAGTACTCTTTGGGAAGCCTATCAMACTTACTTGCAAAATAAAAAACAAAAAATCAAAACAAACAAAACAAAACAAAAAAAACAGTAGTAAGTAAGTTGCTATGGTTAAGTCTGCCTTTAAGGGGGGTATGGTAACAATTCAAACAATTCAAATGCATATAAAGACTAACCCCTTTAAGGTATATGACTTGATTTGTGCTTTTCTTTTCTTTTCTTTTCTTTTTTTTCTTTTCTTTTCTTTTCTTTTCTTTTCTTTTCTTTTCTTTTCTTTTCTTTTCTTTTCCTTTCTTTTCCTTTCCTTTCTTTCCTTTTACTAAAATCAAACATCAGCCACATTTTTTCATTGGGAAATATTATTTTCTCAAATTAGAATTCTTACAAGTTATTTTATGCTGTGTTTCCAAGAAAGGCAGAAGTTCAGCGCTAAGGAAAGACTAAATCTCACAGGTGCAAATTTTAGCATGTAACGCAGATTTTTTTTTAAAGCAAATCTGTACATATTTCTTGAAAATGGAGACAACTCGTATTTCATGCAATCTTTTCTTATAAAAGTATTTTATAGCATACAGTTCCTTTCAAGTCAACGTATGCTAGTCAAGCCTATTCTTTTAAGACACCAGGGAACAGCTGGAAAAATTGTGAAAAATCAAACCATTTGAAAATATTTTAATGCAAATGATAATTTGTGTGGTCTTATNGTGTGTGTGTGTGTGTGTGTGTGTGTGTTTGGGTTTTCCTTTTGCTTTTGAGACTAGGTCTCTCCATAAACCCCACACTGGTCTGGAACTCGTCAACCACCTCATCACAGGTATACAACACCCTGTCCAGTACGAATCACTTTTTCCGGCACTATTGTTTGCTTTCTGCATTTTGTTAACTGCTACATCATTTCTCCAGCTTCCCCTTCCCTAATTTTAAATTTCTCTTTTTTTTTTCTCTTTTCATTTTTGTTTCATTTAATCTTGAACTCATGTCTGTTCTTCCGCAGTGTGTTGGAATGTTGGGATTACACGTGTGAGCCTCTTGGAAAGAGATGCTTCCATTTTCTTGTGTTTGTTTATACAGGGTATTGATACATGTCCAGGCTGGCCTCGAACTCACAGAGATTGTCCTGCTCCTGTCTCCAGAGTGCTGAGATTAAACGCCTGGACCACTGTGCTAGGCAAGCGTTTGTTTGTTTGTTTGTTTGTTTGTTTGTTTGTTTTAGAGTCTCATCATGTAGCTCTAACTGACCTGGAATTCACTATGTACACAGAACAGAACAGACACACCTGCTCCTGTCTCCCGGGATTAAAGGCATCTGATACCATATTCCACTAAAGTTCATTGTTGTTTTGTTTTTGTTGGGTTTTCTTTTTGTTTGGTCTGGTTTGGGTTTTGGGTTTTGGGTTTTGGGTTTTGGGTTTTGGGTTTTTGAGACAGCATTTCTCTTTGTAGTCCTGGCTTACCTGACCCTCACTCTGTAGACCAGGCTAGTCTTGAACTCGCAGAGATCTGCCTGCCTCTGCTTCCCGGTGCTATGAATAAAAGTGCGCTCCACCACTGCCTGGCTGAGAGTTACAATTTCTTAAGACATTCTTATAGCAAGGTTAGGGGTATAGCTCAGTTGGTGTGTTTCCCTAGACAGCTCAGAGTTCATCCCCCAGTACAGTGTAAACCAGGCGTGGTAGTGGAGGAAGAAAGATCATGAAAGTTATCACTGGTTACCCTGGTGCGTTTAAGGCCAGCCAAAATAAATTATGAAAAAAGAAAGAAGAAAATGTATGTTTGGTCCATTTCTTATATGCTGTTTACATACAGGCAGCAAGCTGAACTCCTGTGAGCTATCATTTATGTTACCTTTAAGAGACATGGAGTAGAGAGCATATCAGACCGAGACACAGATGTGACATGCATGAGCGAGACATTCCGAGTGGCGCCTGGGAGGCAGGCAAGGCTGAGTGAGGAGGCTGTGCGGCGGGAGGCGGGGCAGCACCTGCACCTGCCAGGCAGGAAGTCCCTCCTCGCGTGTCACCTCCAGAACTCTGCATGTGGCCTCAGTGTGAGTGTCCGCATTGGCGGGATGTGTAAACACCACTGCGGTAACTCTCAGCTCTGCCACGTCAGGAACCTAGAGGCGTCTCTTATTTGGTGAGAGGATAAGCAGTAGATGCGGGTGGGGTGGAGAGAGAGTAAACTGGGCAGGGTGCTGAGGTGTCTCTAGAGCTCTTCAGAGACTTTGACTCAACTCCTCTCAACTTTTGTGTGATRAGGTCAAGGCCTGAGGAAGGTAAGAGAATAAACGTCATTGCGCGGAAAGGTCTTCACAGGTAACAGCGAGCGGCGAGCAGGCGTACCGGCCTGTCCTACCGACACGGCGGATTATTACCCCGAACAGGTCGTTTGCGCTCACCCTTGGCTCCAGAAGAGCCCTGCGCTGCTCACCACGGCTGAGGCTTTACCGCCTTGTGCTTTTCCAAAAGATGTAGAATGCTCTCTGCCCAGTGCTCACAC
The DNA here is from genome assembly GCA_002335545.1 of Apodemus speciosus. Taxonomy (NCBI): domain Eukaryota; kingdom Metazoa; phylum Chordata; class Mammalia; order Rodentia; family Muridae; genus Apodemus; species Apodemus speciosus. The sequence goes on from BDUI01003492.1 coordinate 89,173, forward strand.
TGGGCAGGAAGGGTGTGTGTGTGTGTGTGTGTGTGTGTGTGTCCTAAAGGTAGTGGGTTTCCCAAGTTGTCAGGGATTGGACAGATTCTTAGCATTGTCCAAAACTAAAGCAGGGTGACAAGCCATGTTGGCTCCTTCAGGTGGCCAGCTCTGCCCAGCCCGAATCAGAAGACAGGAGGACGGGAGGACAGGAGGTAGCGCTCTCTCTCTCTCTCTCTCTCTCTCTCTCTCTTGATTCTTTTCCTGTTGTATTTTGCTCAAGATATTTTTCCCCCAAATTAGTTGAGAACCATAATGTTGAGACCTCAAAAACGGGGCAACTGAGCACAAAGAGATAGGGAGGAAAGGACTGCAACTTGCTCCCAGAGACTGGAGAAAATTAAAAAATAAAAAGAAAATAAAAAAGAAGGTTGGAATCCATCAATGCTAGTCATCCTTGCCTTCATCCTCCTCTCTATCCTCCCCTTCCTCCTCCTCCTCATCTTCTTCACCTTCATCCTCATCTCCTTCTTCAATATCTTCCAACCCTTCCTCTTCTTCTTCTTCTTCTTCTTCTTCTTCTTCTTCTTCTTCTTCTTCTTCTTCTTCTTCTTCTTCTCCTCCTTCTTTATCATCCATATCGGGAACCAAAGAGTACTGCAAGGGATTTGGCCAAATATCGTTTCTGATGACCTCTCCTGACTCGTCAGCACCTGCGTCAGAATGCTCAGTAACCAGGTAAGGAAGCTCCCTGGCCCTTCGAGCTGCCTCCTCCTGGGGCCTTATTCTGCATATGACCTGAGCGTTTTGTCAGATCCTTTCCAGATTTCCATTTGATTTCAGTGGACTTTGAAGACAGGTCACCCTCTCATTCAGATGAAATTCTTTGGAGAGAATTTTATTTTCAAAGTAAGGATGTTCATCAAAATAAAAAAAAATCTATTCTGTAACCTGATTTAATGTCACTACAACTCTGGTCAAATAGTTCAGAGCCTCCTCGTCTCCCTCCCCAAGCACTGCAGACACTTGTGGATGGTTGACAAATGTTCTTACCCAAAAATTTCCTCACTGGCTTGTTCATTAAGTCTGTCTATTTTATTTTGTACTTCATCAATACGTTCAGTTGCTTCTCGCTGTTCCTTTTCTCCCTTCGGCAGGCTGGGAGAGGCTGACTCGKCCCCCAGCTCCGGGGTGGCAGCCGGTCTGGGTTTCTTGGGCTGAGGCAGGATCACAGGTTGCTGCTCCGGGCCCATGGTGCGAGGGAGGTGGCCGGGAGAAAAGAGGCCAGAGGCTAGAGGAAGACACAGCAGGAAGAAACTCGCAGAACTCAGAGGCTGCACTCTTAACTCTGAGAGGGGCATCCTACCGACTTGTCAGGGTGGAGMGTTGGAGACTAGTTCGATGTTAAATACAAATGCGAGCTGCTGTTGGCACYCCTGATGAGCCACAGTCATTTCAAACCTATCYGTGAGGGTGTGGCAGTGAGCACGGCTTCAACCATTGTCAGGGYGCCCCTCTCTCAGGGTTGTATCAAGGTTCTGGGGCTACGCTAGGCAGCKCTGCTCATCCCGGGCTATGGAACTATGTAATGGGTCACCACTATCCAGTGAACTGCCAAGGTCAGTGAGCCTCCTCAGGCCCGGCCCACTGCCAGCTGTCCTGTGTCCACTCATTGCCAGTTGTGTGCCGTTTCTCAAGTTTCGAGCCCATGAGGTCGAATTGTCATGGTAACCCCACCTGTTGCCGACATCAAACTACATTTTCATTGGCTTCAGAAATAATTCCTGTCCCTTGCTCATGTACAAACCCAGAGCAGGTCTTCTTAATTGGTGTCTTTCTGTGCTCCAGGTGCCTTTTAATCTTGTGACTCCTTCCTGGAGTCTCCAAATGCTTTATGCTCAAAAAGAGAAGCCTCTTTCTAGGCTCCCTGGCTAGGAACTGCCANTATTTCATGCAATCTTTTCTTATAAAAGTATTTTATAGCATACAGTTCCTTTCAAGTCAACGTATGCTAGTCAAGCCTATTCTTTTAAGACACCAGGGAACAGCTGGAAAAATTGTGAAAAATCAAACCATTTGAAAATATTTTAATGCAAATGATAATTTGTGTGGTCTTATAAAAAAACGAAAAACAGAAGAAGAAGAAGAAGAAAAAAAATCCCTCCTCTTGATTCAAGTAACTGATGAGACCTCTCCTGTAAATTCACAGCAACTTGACCTTGGGTTGGGCTTAGAATAATGTGATCATCAGACACCTGTGTCTACCTGGTGTTATTAGTTGTATTCTTCATCATCCACCCATGGAAATGCCCAAAGGCCTGAGAGACTCAGAGTCTCATATTTTTTCTTCCCTTCAGTCGGGCCACAAACACAGATGTTTGTCCGCATTGTCTCTGGATCATTTTCCTGTAAAAGGTTAGCTATTATTCCCATCCAGATGTAATGTGTACAGTCAGGAAACCTAAGGTGAAGGAATGGAGTGGGGAAGATTAGAAACAGGGAAGTTTTGGGCTGTGTATATTTTCCTCCTTGCAGTTCATTCTTTATGCAATTGGCTGTAGATGGACTCTGAATAGCAGCAGTAGCTGCTGTTCTGAGACAAACAGCAAGTGTACTCTGCGTGGCCGTCACCAAGCTGCCTGCTTCTTCCTCCTCTTTTGGCCTTTTTAAATTTTGTTTTCCTTTCAGTTTTAGTTGTCAGCCTCCTCTCTGCTTCTCTATCATGTTTCACTTCTTCTCTCCTAGGTACTGGTTTTGAAAACTTTAGTAGTATTTCTTTTCCAGCACTTATCTCCCCATAGATAAATATAATAAAATAGATATAATAAAGGTAAATGTAGTCCAGTGTTGTTTGAATAGAATGTATTGATTAACATAAATTTCAATACAACATGATGTAAAACTAATTGACACAATTAACTAAAATTTAATTGGATTATTGATAGCTAAGCATCTTGATGGATATAACTCTTCATGTTCCATAAGAAAGACACTCAATTTTAGGTAAGAAAATCTAGAGTGACTAAAATACATTGGAAAACATGCATAAATTAATTCTTTTAGTTGTAAGGTTCTACTTAATATATAAGTGCCATTGTTTTATTTTATTTTTGATATAATAATATAATTACAACCGTTCTCCCTTTCCTTTCCTCCATAAAACCCTCCCATATACCCTTATTCATTCTCCTTAAACTCCATGGGCTCTTTTTTCACTAATTGTTACTGTACGAATCTATCTCTATCTCTGTCTCTGTCTCTGTCTCTGTCTATATCTCCATCTTTATCTATCTATCTATCTATCTATCTATCTATCTATCTATCTATCTATCTGTCTATCTATCTATCATCTATCTACCTATTTATCCATCTATCTATGTATCTACATATCTATCTGTCTATCTATCTATCTATCTATCTATCTATCTATCTATCTATCTATCTATCTATCTATCTATCTATCTATTATCTATTATCTATCTATTCTTGCTGCACAAAATGTTACTTGTTAGTATGTTTTCATGGATATTTATCATGGACAACCAATCAGAGTGTTCTTACCTGGGGAAGAGCACACTCTTGTTCTTAGCTTCCTCAATTGCCAATAGTTCTGTATATAGAGTTGAGGCCTTGGGGACTTTTTTTGTCTGCTTTTTCATATGCATTGGTGTTATCCTATTCATCTCACCTTTTGACGGTCATATTGGTGAGGATCTAGCAGTAAGTAGTTAACTAGATTTCCAGGACCAGAAATGGTTTCCTTTTGGGGAGTGGGTCTTAACTCTAATTGGAAAGCTGTTGGTTGCTGCCAAGGCATGCATGCCGCTACCGTACCTCACCTGTAGGGTTGACATCAAGCCATGCTTACTGTTGATATGATTCAGACTTTATTGAAGACTTTTTTATCTCCCCTAGCATAGATTCTAGGACTGAGAATTTCTGGAAGGAAGCTGTGCAAAGACTGGTTGACTAACTAAAATAGCACTGATATAGAAGGAATGTTGTATGTTGGAATATTGTAGGTCCAGAGCCTAATTACCTTATCCTGAACTAGCATTAGTCAGAGAAACATTCCTTGCCAACTTTGGTTTCATCTATCTATGGTTTCAGTAATAGTATTATGTAATCAATGGCTAAAACCCTTTGGAAATCTATTAACTTAAGAGACCCCTCACTTCTACCAGCTCAAGATGTCATCACATAGCTCTTGAGTCCTATGGGAGAGATTCTTTCAACTTGCTGAAGTCCCTCTGCAATGCATCCATGAATGTGTTTTGAAATTGCTTTGATTTATGGAATCTGCTACCATAAAAGCTATGAAACTATTTCTCCTTGGGAATATGAAATTTGAGGCAACTTGGATCCATGTTTCTTGGGTCATAGTCATTTAGATTTTGCTCTAGGATAAATTGTATCACTTTGAGTTGAGAACTGTGTTTTTTACATTAACAACATGTTAAATTATAATAATCAGTGAATATATTTCTACCCATTTATAAATATTTATGAATTAATGGATGTATATGAGCTAAGTGTTCTTATCAAAACAAGAAAATTTACTGTCATGTTGGGAATTGCAAAAGAAGCAAGGGAATAATTTTGGGCCCATACAGCAGAACATGAATGTGATAGAAATAAAATTTATATCTTATATGCATGAGCATGGCTTGGCAGCTGGTTAAAATACCTAATACTAGGTCTTCAATCATGCCCAAGCTGTTTGTCAGACTTAGTCCTAGGTCTTCAATCACAGCTCGGCTGTTGCCGGGCTCTCTATTCAATATCAAGTAGCAGCAAAATAAGGAATTTATGCATCTTCTTTAGTGATTATCTGGATTTGTATAGCAAATTGATTTTTGTTATCCTATAATGCTTTTACTTTTCAGTCTAGAGAAACTGTGTTAAAATTTCCCAGCTGTATAAACTAATTGGCCAAGCTAGGAAAAAAAAATCATATTGCATCAAATGTCTAAAATTTAACGTTAATTTTTTAAAACTTTGGTTTTGACTAAGAATCATTTAGAATGAGTCTTCTTTGATTCTCAGACCCTGAAAAATGATCTCTGTGTGCAAAGACTGATGACTTATTAGAACCACTGTGATGTGGAGAGGTTGGAATGCTGCAGGCCCAGAACCTGATCACCTTATCTTGAACTTGCATTAGTCCCCAGAGAATCATTCCTTGCCTATATCTGTTTCAGGATTAACATTCTGTGATCAATGGATAACATCCTTTAGAAATAAAGGGATAGTAGAATAGTTTAATTTTGTTGCATGTCCATTTGTTTCTCACAGGCAGCTAGTGTATAAAACGGGTTGAGACAATATATACTACTTGGTGTATGTGTGCAAACACACACACACCAGCACATGCAGTRAGGGTGTGTTTACTACTGTGAACTGACACCATGACCAAGGCAACTCTTATAAGGACATTTGACTGGGGCTGTTTTACAGGTTCAGAGGTGCATTCTATTGTCATTACGGCAGGAAGCATGGCAGCATCCAGACAGGCAGGGTGCTGTAGAGTTCTACTTCTTGTTCTGAAGGCAGCTAAGAGAAGACTGACTTCAAGCAAACTAGAAGGAAGGTCTCAAAACCCACTCTCATAGTGACACACTTCCTCCAACAAAGCCATACCTAGTCCAACAAGGCCACACCTCCTAATAGTGCCACTCCCTGCACCAAGTATATGCAGACCACCACAGTGTGTGATGTACTTATATTTCAAATTAATGATTAGTTGTGATGATTATTCAAAAAATTACTCTTCTATAGTATATATCTTGCATACATTTCTATCTTTGACTCTGACTAGACTTTCCATTGTACAGTCTATTTAAATTGTTCCTTCTGGAGATGCATATGCCCAAAGAAGTCATTTAATTTTTCTTTTAAAATTATCTTAAATAATAAATAAAACATGAAAATTTTACTTTTTAATGTACATCATATGTTGATATGTATTGCTACCAGATAAACATTCTTCCCATGTGTTTCTCACTTATTTAGAAAAAAACTTTGTAAATCTTTTCTCATTTTCTACAAAAGGTGCTATGCAATCGTTACATAAAATAACATCATAATGCCATAGCCTTCAGGAACATCTTGCCCCTACTTACATGTAACTGAGTAAACACTGGTCAATATTTTCCTAGCAACTCTCTCCAGCCACTCTCCCCAGTTCTATTTTCCTTTGAATAAATGGTTTAGAATTCACACATTTGTGGCAGTATAGAGTGCTTCTTTTCCTACACCTGATTGATTTTCCTGGACTAAAGGATGACTGTACCATAGCAAACAACAAAATTCCATTCCCTTTGTGTGTTACTATTATTTAACTTAATTAATTTACATTGTAAAGAAACTGTTGGTTAACTGATTGGACCCTTGAAGTATTTCAGCCTTGGGTCATCATGAATTGTGCTGTAATGAACATGAGAGAATTCATACCTCTGGCAAATATATCTGATTTCCTTAAGGTAATTTAGTGGAATTTAGTTCATTGATGTTCAGAGATATTAATGACCAATGTTAATTTGGCAATTCCTTTGCTGCTGGTGGTGGTGGTGGTGGTGGTGGTGTGTGTGTGTTTGTGTGTGTGTGTGTGTGTGTGTGTGTGCTTGTATTTATTTGTGTGTGTTTCCCTTATCATGTTTTTTTCTGGTGTGAAGTCATTTATTTCCTGTGTTTTCTTGTGTGTAGTTTACCTCCTTGCCTTAGAGGTTTCCCTTCAGTATTTTCTATAGGTCTGGATTAGGGAAAAGATATTGTTTAAATATTTTTTTCTTGGAATATCTTGTTTTCTCCATCTATGGTAATTGAGAGTTTTGCTGGTATTTTAGTCTTGTTTGACATCTGTGGTTACTTATGGGCTATAAGACATCTGTCCTGGCCCTTCTAGCTTTTAGAGTTACTGTTGAGAAGTTGGGTGTAATTCTGATAGGTCTGCCTATGTATGGTATTTGGCTTTTATGTTCTTGCAGCTTTTAATATTTGTTTTATTTCTTTGTTCTATAAACCTTGTATTTTGGTTGTTATGTGCCAGGAGAATATCTTTTCTGGTTCAATCTAATTGCTCTTATTTAAGCTTCTTGTTTGTCATTAGGCATCTCTTCTTTTAGGTTGTTGAAATTTTGTTAGGATTTTGTTGAAAATATTTTCTAGTCCTTGTAGCTGAGACTCTTCCCCTTATTCTATTCCTATTTCTCTTTTCATAATATCCCAGATTTTCTGGCTATTTTGTGTCAGTAATTTTTTAGACTTCATATTTTCTTTGACTGGTTGATCAATTTCTTCTATTGTGTCTTCTACTCCAGAGATTCTCTCTTCCATCTTCTGTATTCTGTTGATGATGCCTCTTTCTCTTATTCCCGTTCTCTTCACTAGGTTTTCCATCTCTAGAATTCCAAAAGATTATGTTTTCTTTATTGCTTTTATTTCTGTTTTCATGTCATTTACAGTTTCATTCATTTTCTTTTCCTGTTTAGTTGTATTTTCTTATATTTCTTTAAGGGATAACATAGTTTCCACTTTAAAGATCTCTACCTGTTTGTATTTTCTGGTATTTCTTTAAGGTAGGTATTTCCTCTTTAAAGGCATCCCTCATCTTTAAAGGTTGTATTTAATGTAATTCTCATATGCTTTGGTTATTAGGAAATCCAGGGCTTGCTGTAGTGATATATCTTTGCTGCAAAGGCACAATGTTGCCCTCATTCTTATTGTGGTCTTTCTTTGGCCTTTAGTGTTCTGCTTGTCCCTGGATGTTCCTGGTGTAGCAGTATCAGGAAGGTATCCCTAGTTGTCTTAGTCAGGGTTTCTATTCCTGCACAAACATCATGACCAAGAAGCAAGTTGGGGAGGAAAGGGTTTATTCAGCTTACACCTTCCACATTGCTGTTGATCACCAAAGAAAGTCAGGAAGGTCAGGAAGTAGGAGCTGATGCAAAGGCCATGGAGGGATGTTCCTTACTGGCTTGCTTCCCTTGGCTTGCTCAGCTTGCTTTCTTATAGAACCCAAGACTACCTGCCCAGGGATGGTACCACCCATAAGGGGCCCTCCGGCCTTGATCACTAATTAAGAAAATGTCCCACAGCTGGGTCTCATGGAGGCACTTCCTCAACTGAAGCTCCTTTCTCTGTGACAACTCCAGTTTGTGTCAAGTTGACACACAAAACCAGTCAGTAAACTAGATGGTCCCCTTGAAGCATGCCTCCTATGGGCAGCATAGAAGTAGATGTTCTTGGTATAACAGGCCTGTATGTTCCTTCTTAGGCAGGCCTGATGGAGGTGATCAGAGCAGTGGCCAGGCAGTGGAGATTGGGGGCAGCCCACAGCTAGCTCAGGGCAGTTGGGTGTGCCCTAGGAGATGGGCAAAGGAATCTCATTTATGTATTTTGATTTCCCAGTGCTTTTAGGTTCGTGCCTAAATCAAAACACACCCAAAGTATCTGCTGATTGAATACTATTGAAGCATTTTCCTTATCTTGCATTTTACATATATGTGTATGTGTATGTGTATATGTATATATATATGACATTTTGTTTAGTCACACATATGCATGCACATACACAGGTGCACATGCATACACACACATACACACACACACACACACACACACACACACACACACACACAATGCTAATTGCTGCCCAGAGTTCTATCATCTCTGACTTTCAAAAGTAGTTGCTATATATTAATAATTAAGAATAGTTTAATATTTAAACTCTAGTTGCGAAAATGATCCCTGGCCATGTTCTGGTGTTTTGGTTGTGTTAAGATATCTTAACACATTTTGTGAATGAGCAAAATGCTCCTTAGAAACAGATAGAAATCACCAAAAAAAAATCCTGACCCCAGTATCACCGTTGCCATTTATATTTAGAAGAACCAAGAAAGAAAACAGTGTGTGGAACACTCATAGCCCCTTCATGTTCTATGCATCCTTTTAGCCCCTTACTAGGTAAATGAAGGCCAATAACGGTATATATGAAATATTTTTTGGGTATTTTTTTGTTGTTGTTGAAACAGGGTTTCTCTGTGTAGCCCTGGTTGTCCTGGAACTCACTCTGTAGACCAGGCTGGCCTAGAACTCAGAAATCTGTTTGCCTCTGCCTCCCAAGTGCTGGGATTAAAGGCATGTACCACCACTGCCTGGCCCGTGTATATGAAATATTAAGAGAAAAGAAATAATTTATGATTGGAAGAGGAATTTAGGAATAGCTTGAGCAGATTGGGCAAGCCTTGGCTTCAGACTTCAGAATGACCAAAATGAAGGCGAAATCATTTAACTAATCATGACAAACACTTAACATTAAAATTTTTTTTTTTGTCAAGTGCCAGATTCATTTTGTCATCTTCGTGTTAGGAGTTACCTTGAAATGCATCTTGTCTCAAGGCTCTCATGTCTGAGCATGCTTATATGATTTTCTGTTTGTTTCTTTCTTTGTTTGTTTCAAAATTTGGTTAGATGGCAAGCATTTTGAAGGTGAAGTAACAATACTTCATAGTAGATAAAACCATGGAATTATCTTTATTTCTGGGCCTTCATGATTACACTAAAGATAACAATTAGAGAAACAGGAAGGTCATGAATCCATACAGTTATTATGAAGATGACCATGAAAATGTTAGAAAAGCCCTAAGTGCCACATCCACCCAAGCATGACAAGAAATCATGATAGTTGTTTTACTAATAGCAGAGTGCAAAGAATTCAAGATATATAACATGTTTTCAATTGACTATACATTTTTCTTTTTCAAATTCAGAAAGAAATGAAGAAGAAAAGACACCATCAAAGGCAATGATAAACTAAAATTGCTTGGGTCGATAATCCCAAAGAGAAAATGTGTTAAATTTAGAGATATTCTACCCAATTAAGAAGCTATTTGGAGCCTCCTTCAGGACAAATAATAAATTCAGCTAAAAAAATAAAACTGATTAAACTGGAGGTAGAAGTTGCTAAATGTTCCTACAGCTGGGAATAAAGACTCTGGTTCAACTTGAAATATTAAATAAGAACAGATAGAAATGTTTAGAAATGTGAATAATGTCCTTGGGAAGAATAAAGTTCAAACTGCATCAATATGTGAATCATAAAAATCTTTGCCTTTGTAAAAAATAAGCTATAAAACAAAACAAGACAAAGCAAGACCGAGGTTCATAGAGAAACAGAAACAAGGGATTTTGCTGCAGACCTGAACATTCTATTTTAGATTCATCTGGAGGAGGCAATATATAACACAACCTTGCTAAACCCGACAAGGGCAGGGAAAAGGTGACAATAGGAAGGGGAGACAAAACTACTGATAAAGGTTATTGAAATAAAAAAAAAACAACTTTGATTTAAAAAACATTGCAAAGGTAAGTAATTTTTTCTGAATAACATTTTTAAAAATAATATCTTAAGATAACATCATTTTATCAAATGCTACAGAATTTTATCATATCTTCTCAATAGAACCTTGGATTGAAAATAATACATTTTTAAAATTATATATGTTATACCTTTGAGAATTTTGTATACTGTATTTTGATTATGTTCTTCTTTTTTCTAAAATTCAACTAATTCAACCTTAGACCTTTGGATTGTATTCCTATTTTTTCATATTTCCCTAACTACAACTTGTTCTTTCCAAATACTCATGGGTATGGGACTATTTACAGAAGTGACAATTTTATAATTTAATATCTAATTTCTGTGTGATAAATTATGCTAAAGAGAAATTGGTTGGTATTGGTGTATATCTTAGTAGCAGAATGATTGCCTAAAATTGGCAAAGCTATGTGGCCAGAGAGAGAGAGAGAGAGAGAGAGAGAGAGAGAGAGAGAGAGAGAGAGAGAGAGAAAGAAAGAAAGAGAGAACAACTTCTAGAGGCTTCATAGTTTCATAGAATGCTTTAAATCCATTTCCTTGTGTGTCTTGGTAAGAGATCATATGCCAATGTGCTGTCACCAAACATGCTATTTTTGCTTGTCCTTGAAAATACAAATAAAAGAGATTATATAGGGTATACGTATGTTATGCAATAGGCTTATGCTATCATTTTGCTTAAGCCCGTTCATAAAAAATGTGTTATTCATAGATAACACATTTTTAGCTATAGAGATTGATACAAAGAATTATAGGGAGTTTGATGAGGTCACCTTTATTAGTCAGGGTTCTATGTTCAGGGAGTAACATTTATAGAATGAATCTCTCAATGCAGGTTGTGGTCAGCAATGGCTGGCTCTGAATGGAACATCCAAGAACCCAGTAGTTTCTCTGCCGACCAGGCTGAATGTCTCAGCTGGTCTTCGGTATATGCTGATCTGATAGCATAGTGAAAATAAGCAGGCACTGAGCAAAGGTGTCCCTTTCTCGTCCTTATACAGGCTCTCTGCAGAAAACGTGGCCCAAATTACAGTGGGTTTTTCCAGATCAAATGATTAAGATTAAAGGTATGTCTCCTTACCTCAAAGACCTGGATTAGATGTAGATCTTCCTACTTTAAGCAAACATCACTCAAGGTTGTGTCCTCTATACTTGGGTTCTAGAGAATTAAAGATGTAGTAAAGTTGAGAATCAAAAAGCCCTATCACATGGCCACAATATTATTCTACTCTAAAACAAAGTTTCGTCCATGCATATAATGGGTTTTGATCAGTTTCAGTTCCCATTTGTCCCCTCTAATTCCTCCTCTATCCCCACAATCTCTTTTCCCTCCCAATTTCATACACTCTTTTATGTGCATGTGTTAGGCTCTCTGATCTCACCAGAAAAGCCTCTTTTAACACTAGGTGCCAGGCACTGGCTCTGCCAGTACCTGACAAATACAGAGGTGTGTACTCTCAGCCAACCATTGGACTGAGCACAAGGTCCTCAATGGAGGAGCTAGAGAAAGGACCCAAGGAACTGAAGGAGCTTGCAGCCTCATAGGAGGAACAATATGAACTAACCAGTACCCTCAGAGCTCCCAGGAACTAAACCACCAACCAAAGAGTACACGTGGAGGGACCCATGGCTCCAGCTGCATATGTAGCAAAGGATGGCCTTGTTGGGCATCAAAGGGAGGAGAGGCCCTTGGTCCTGAGAAGGCTCAGTATACGGGAATACCAGAACAGAGAAGCAGGAGTTGGTGGGTTGTTTGGCAGGGGAAGAGGGATGGAATAAGGAGTTTTTAAAGGGGAAGCCAGAAAAGAGGATAATATTTGAAATGTAAGTAAAGAAAATATCTAATAAAACAACAACAACGACAAAAACACTAGGTGCCAATTGGGTTAAGATACTCATAGCTAATCAAAGTGTAGAGAGAAAGAAACTGTAGAGTGCTCAGCTTGGGATGTCTATGTCTCATATCTTCTACCCAAAGGTTCAGGATGATGGCTGATTGGCAGAACAAGATTGAGTGTATAGCAACACAGTCTTTCCAGGGCATGGCAGGACAGCTGTATGAATGAACTCGAAGCAGCTGGGACTGTATTCGTAAAGCCTGCACTGGATTAATCCATCTTAACCCAACCTAGGTGGGGGAAGGGAACTTGTGAAGTCCCATTGCTGTGTGTGTAGCTGCTGGCAATTACAATTAATGACTTCCGGAGCAGGGAAAGTCAGTTTTCTTCTGAGATTCTGGCCCTGAGAGGCATACATRCCTAAGTAGATGGCCCCRTGCCCATGAACATACTGAGTGAACTTGATGTCTATTAAAAACATTTAAAATTAAAGAGAAAAAATTAAATTAAAAAGAAGATATATATTTGTTTAGACTCGAACCTAGTCATGTGACATTTCAACTGAGAGGTTGGAAAGGCTCATATAACATTCTTTCAATTCTTATTTTACATTTTAATT
>BDUI01003494.1:12511-24502 GCA_002335545.1 Apodemus speciosus
CTCCTCTTTCTCTCTCCCTCCCTCCCTGCTTCTCTCTCTCTGTCTCTCTCACTCTCTCTTGTCCTCTCTAATACACATAAGCATGCTCACACACAGGTGCACACATACAAACAGGCATGCACACACATACACACACCTGGAGGAAATACACACACACACACACACACACACACACACACACACACACACATACACGCACATAGCACACAGATACAGACAGGCACACACACCTAGGGATGGCAGGATATCCCAGTGGTTAAAATCACTTGCCCCCAAACCCGACGAACTGAGTTTAATTCTGAAGAGCAACAAAATGAAAGGAAAGAACTAAATCTTACAAGTTACCCTCTGACTTCCACACGCACACTGTGACAAATGCCATCATCCCAAACAAACAAACAAACAAACAAACAAAGAATTTTAAATCTCTGAGTCCTTGAGAATAGGAGGGTAGGAATGAGAAAACAGTGAAGAGCGATGAAAGGGTGCTGAAGACAAACTTATTCTCTTAAAAGTTTTCCCTGGGAAGTATGGTAGTGTATGCCTGGGACACTGGTCCTTGGCAAGCTGAGGCAGGAAGGGCATGAGTTTGAGGCCAGCTTGGACTACATAGAGAAAGCCTATCTCACAAAATATGACCAAGGCTAAAGCAAAAATAAAATAAGAATAAAAAGTCATATATGGTGATGTCACAATGAAACCTTTTATATTTTGAAAATTAATTTACAAAGCAGGCTAGGGCTCAGTGGTAGAGAACCTTCTTGGCATGACAGTCAGTCCCTATTTCAATTGCTGGTACTGCCTGAGCAAGCCCGACCAAAACCCAGGTCACTGTCAACTGCAACAAGGCCTGGAATCTTCCCAAAGGCCAAAGTTAATATAATAACTCAATACACGTGATCATATGGAAGATTATAGAAGTGTGAGCAATAAGCTCACTTTGTGATCTGGAATTGGACTCCCCCCTCTTTTTTCTTTCCCCCCTCTCTCTCTCTTTGATTTTTTTTTCATGCCATCCTGGGAACTGAACCCAGGGCCTTGTGCACATGAGATGAATCTTGTTCCATCCCTAGCGCTTGAACTACTGCAGTAAGGAGCAGTGTTGGGATCACAGCTGAAAAATGAAAGTGTTCTGTGTGTGAAGGTTGTAGGGGGTATGCATTTGAATGCTTCTTGAAAAATTCTTCAACATTTCAATAGTTTTTACAAAATGAATGAAATAAGTGATATTACTATAGTGTCCTCATCACCCCCTAATCTTTTATACATATACACCCCTGATTTTATACAAAATAAGAACTGGTAGTAAGTGACAATAAGAAGAAGATGAAAGGTGCTGTTCTATCGGACAGAAATTCAAAGTCTGTACTTACTTCCTCTAGGTGTTAGAGTTAGAGAAATGACTTCATTTATCAGAGACTTTTTCATTCGGAGAGAATGCAAAACTAGCTATAACATGAATGGCTCCAATGGCTTTGTATTCCAGGGGGAGAGAGAGATTCAGCAAGTGTAATCAACTGGGACCCAGAACTCCATAGGGATGCAGAGGATGGAATGCTCATTCTCACCAGGGAAAGGAGGTGGGAAGTTAAGGAAGACCTTGTCATGAAAGAGGGAGGTCAGGTTTTGTAAGAAGAGTCTCCCAGGCAACTTCTTTTCCACATGTGCTGTTTTGACCAGCAGCGAGAGCAGTGGCACTTAGGGATTTGTTAGCAACTCAAATCTCAGGTCCACCTTAACTGTGGAAAAAATCTGGGGGTGGAACTGAGCACAGCCAGCTTGCTTTGTTTTAACAAGTTCTCTGGGGGATTCTGCCACCTGCCTGCTCACAGTTGAGAACCCCTGCTGTTAGCAAAGAGAAGTAGGAGGAGCCATTCTAGGTCAAGGAAACAGCGTGAGAGTTTTCTATGAGATGAAGGTAGAGGGCGCCTTTGTGGGCTGCTAAGGATCTGGAGAGGTCAGAGTATGGTGCATGGATAAAGGAGACATGAAAATGACCAGAGTGCTATTGGGGACTTATGCACTTCATTTTTATTTTATTTAAGCTTCATTCAGTAATAGCTTACATAGAGGTATTTAAGGAAGATTAGTGACATGGAGACCTGGATATTGACTTAGAAGCTATTATTTTTCATTTTACCTATTGGTTCTTTCCTCTCCTGAAACAATGAATAGAATAAGCAGCCAAAATGAACTCTGCAGGTTATATTTATTATCTGTGTATATGTATGCACGTGTATTCATGTATGACACAACAATAATCAAAGATAAAGAGGCTATCAATTTGAGAGTGTGGGACATGAGACAGGTTGAAGTGGGGAGACCTAGGAGGGTCTAGAGGTGGCAAGGGAAAGGGGGAAAGTGATGTAACTCTGTTTTCACTAAAAATGTATAAAAAAATAAAAAAGAGAAATGTGTGGGGGCTTGATATTACCAATTCTGGGGATCCTTTCCTAAATCCATATATTCAGCCTTAATCAGTTTTGAGGGCACCTCAGCAATGATTCATTTCATATTTCCACAGATGGTTTTGCATTGCAACCTGGGTAGAGACTTTCTTTTCTAAGAAAAGGATAACATACCTGTGTAAGTGTATGGAAGGAGCAGTCCCTTTTCTGGGATGCAGACTACTTTATAAGGAAGAACTGGATTTAGACTCATGGTTCTAAGGTTGTCTAGAGACTTCCTATGGTATAGAACTTCTTGTTGGCAGACTCCTGTGATGGTACAGGGTATCCCCATGGTGAGAGACAGGGAGTACATATGTGTTCTGGTCTCTAGTGCTCTTTCATAAAGCCACTAGTATTCAATCACAGAGACTTCCACCCTGATGAACTTATCTAATCCTCTCTTCTGAAAGGCTCCACTTCTAAACACCTGGTCAGATAAGTTTCTGTCCTCTTAATCCTACCATGATTTTGGTAATTAAACTCCTGCATGAGTTGGGGATGAGAACAAATCCTCCGGTCCCACAAGGAATGACACTGCTGGCTGCTGTTCTTCTCATGGCCACTGGGGTGTGGCAAAGGATTCATACAAAAAACATTGGGGCAGTTCTTCATATATGGTTAACGCCTTCCTTCTTGACTACTCTGTGAATAATGTCAGCAGATCAGGATAACACTTGGCTGTGAGATTAGAGTTGATTTTTTTTGATGCAATAGAGGTGGGGCATCCCAGAGTCTAGACCATGCTCATCTGAAACCTGTGTAGCCCCCCACAAAGCCTACCAGCAGGAGAATGGATACCCTTGCAAGGGAGGTGAGGATCTCAACTCCTGAAAGCAAGTTCCCAGAACTTCTTACCTCAGAAGCCCTACTTGGCAAATGTGCTGCTTCCTCTTAATGGCTGTGTCTGCAGCTTCTGCTGGCCCATTTGGTTTCTCCCACACTAGGAGACAATAGGTATGTGAACACAGCCAAAAAAAAAAAAAAAAACCTACAAATTATGATCCTCTACAGCCACAGAAGGTTATCTGTCAGGTACAGGAGAGGGAAGTGTAAAGACATGACAGGCCACGATGTAGTATGTGAATCTAGCCAGCAATGTGGCTAATTAGATCAGAACAAAGATGAGTGACTTCTAGAAAGAGTCAGCTCTGTAACAACAATAGCCACAAGCAATAACATTAGCATTGAATATCCTCTGAGCATTTATCAGCGGTCAGACACTTTACTCAGAGATGTGTTTGTGTGTGTGTGTGTGTGTGTGTGTGTGTGTGTGTGTGTGTGTCTGTGTCTGTGTCTGTGCATGCGTGCTGATCATCTCATTAACATTAGGAGAAGGATACTATTGGTATTCCTTTTGGGAAGAAGTAGGTTAAGAAAGGTTAAAGTTTTTATCAAAGCTATATAGGCAGGGATATCAAAAGCAGAGCTTTAAAAGATATCGGTTTACATCCAGAGTGTGAGCTATTAACAGCTTTGCTGTTATTAGTTATGACAAAATGATCCGCAAGTGTAGAATGGTAGAACTTATGTGGGATGTATTGATGATTACATAGTGGCTGTAGCAGAGGGCCTTGAAGGTCTGGCTGAGGGGTTGTAGTTCTATTCTGGATGTACTGAAGGGACATTAGACACGTAAAGAAATTATTTTCAGTAATAGAAAAAAAAAGTACTTACAACATGGGCCCAAATGGGGAGAGCCAGGCACTAATGGCTACACAACAGGACCAAGTGCAAAATGAAAAACTAGGGCCTCTTCTTTGAGACTTTGAAAGTGATACTACTAGAGCTTTACGCCAAACGTGAGTGCCCCCATGAGGTTTTTCAGAGAACATGTCCACACAGCCAGTCCTAGAGATGGAAAGCTAGTGGAGAAGGAATAGAGTACTGGGAGATGGGAGTCTGGTGAATGAATTCTGGGGATGGGGGAGTGGAAAGAGGCTATGAAGAGAATGCAAAACTAGAACCACCAGGAAGTTGTGAATGTCCCAGTCCCTTCCACTTCCCATGCTTTGTGATCTCTGAGATCAGGTCTGCATAACCGAATAGAAAGACTAGGAGAGGAACTGGTTTAAGAAGCAAAGTTTGCTTTGGAAATGTTTCCATGGTTCCTCCTGCATATGTGGTATTCAGGTGACTGCAAATGTGGTTAGTTCACACTGGAGATTACCCAGAAGGTGATCTAATCTCTTGCTTGGTCATGAAGCTATGCTTTATTTCATCTGTCCAAGGAGAAGGATTTACTGATTTTTTCTTTTTTCTTGAATATATTCTTCATTTACACTTCAACTGTTATACCCTTTCCCCGTTTCCCCCCTCCCCCAAAACCCCCAACCCATCCTCCCACCCCGTGCCTCCAAGAATGTGCCCCTCCACCCGACCCACTCCCACCTACTCCCCATTGTCCTTCTTCCTATGGGGCTGCAAACCCCTTCATCTCCTCCAGTCATCCCCCCAACTCCTCCATTGGGGACTCCATGCCCAGTCCAATGGTTGGCTGCTAGCATCTGCCTCTGAATCTGTAAGGCTCTGGCAGGGCCCCTCCAGAGACAACCATGACATGCTCCTTTCACCACACATTTCTTGTCATCCATAGTAGTGTCGGGGGGTGGGGTTGATGACTGTTTATAGGATATTTACTTTATTTACATTTCAAATGTTATCCCCTTTCCTCATTACCCCTCTGAAAACCCCCTATCCCATCCCCCCTCCCTTTGCTTATCAACTCCTCCCCCCACTTTCCTGAGGTGACATTCCCTTATGCTGGGGCATGGAGGGAGAAGGATTTACTTAAAGATCCTTCCCTAGGTGGACATACTCTCTTTGAACTAGAAAGTGAACTCCAACATGGGCTCCATTTAGAGAGCACAGTATGAACTTCTTCCTACCTGCAGGTCTAGGAATATGTGTAGCTATTGCTGATTATTTCCGTTTCGGGAGAGTAGGGTGACATAGCAGATGAACAGTGTTGCTTTACCTTTTTCATGGTATCCCCAGAAACTCTCTGATCTTTTTCTCCCTCAACTATCCCTTAGATCACAAGGGCACTCTAAGGTGTCTTTGCATTGTTTTCTGTTTAGGTCACTAAGAGGAAAGGACAATTTGAACTCACAGGAATTGGGGAGATTCAATGCATACTGGCAGATCTGTTAACAAGCAGTATTATGACAACTTCTTATGTAAGGATTAGAATACAGCAAATCTACCAACCATGACCCAACCATCTGCACAGTAAAGAGATTTAAAGAACAGAGACTTTCATAAAATAGTCTCTTTATATTCCATATTTGTCTTATATTTATGAAGAATCCTTTTCTATTCCAAATGGGAACTTAAGAAAAAAAATGAACCCTCTACTTCATCCATGGTGAAACTTTTCAAAACATATACCCGTAATTTAGTTTCCTGATGAGGGGTCCTAGAATTGTTGATAAGTGGTGGATGGATACTATTGTGGTTTAGATGAGAAATGTCCCCTAGAGGCTCACGTTTTTAACATCTGGTTACTAGTTGGGATTCTTTAGGACTGGCAGCCTTACTGGAGGAAGTGTGACACTGGGGGCAGGTTTTGAGGGTTTAGCCTCGCTCTACTTTCTGCTATCGCTCTCTGTCCTATGTGTGGTTGAGATCTCTTGGTGTCCTCCTTTGGCCAGTTGCTGCTTTGCCTTCCTCAGTATTACGGACTCCTCCAGAATCACACGTCAAGACAAACTTTCTATAAGATGCTTTTGGTCATAGTGTCTAATCAAAGCAACGGAAAAGTAACAAATGCAGGTATCTTGGATGAGGTGACACTGGTCTACATTTTCGATGATTCCCAGACTGCTGGGTCTTTGGTATTTCACAGACCACAGAACAGATTATACTTTCAATTAAGTACTTTTAAACAATTGTATTTTATTTGTTCCATGAGATGTGTGGAGGTCAGAGGACAACGTATAGGAGTAAGTTCTCTCCTTCACTATGAGAGTTCTGGGGATCAAAATCAGGTTGTTAGGTTTTGTGGCCGTGATTTTACCACTGAGCCATTATCCTGGCTGCGAATTTGCATTTTAAAAGAAGAGATAATCACATTGTAGATAGAAAACCTCCACTTTACCTTTTATTAACTATGCAATTTTTGACCATCTACTTCTCAAAACCTGTTTGCTGTGTGTAATAATAATTACTCAATAAATTATTGTTATCAAATGAGCTAATACTTGCTTGGTTTTTGTTTTGTGTGTTTTTGAGACAGGATTTCACCAATTAGTCCAAGCTATGCTGAAACTAGAAACAGCCCAAGCTGTCCTTGAACTCACAAGCTTAGTTCCCTCCCTGATTGCTGGCATTACAGGTGTGTGGTGCCACGTCTGGCTTTAAATGAGTTAATGCCTATTAAACACTATAAGAGTGCCTGACATATCAAATAGCTTATAAATGGGGTAATAATCATCATCTCAAGAATAATTAGAGAAGTCAAAAATTAGTCGGTTAGGGTATGTGGGCTATGTGGACATCTTCAGCTGGAAATCTGGGCTTCAAGTTTTTCTGGGATCTCTATCACTTCTGTTGTCTATAGCTTTTGCTTTCTTAGTCTATGAAAGGGACTAAATTCTTTGCCTATGGCCTTGCTCTATGTGGTCTTAGGGTCCGTGTACTGGAGGCAGGCTTCAGTGAGTAGTAGCTCTTTTGCTAAAGCCAAGATGGAAGTGCCTCTGTGTTTGGGCGAGACCATGTGCATCCCCAAGAGTCTTGTTTGTTAGACTGGGAGACTTCCCCACTGAAAACATGACTTTACTGTCACCTTTCATGTTTGTGTTAGTGCTTGCTTATGTTGTAACTTCTGATGCCAGAGAAGGGTGGTGTCACATATGTCTTCAGTGTAGTCTCACTTCTTAGGGGGGCTTGCCTTCTAGATACCTAATACCTTCATGATATTAACGGCTACTTGGGGATGCTCAGGGTGACCATCCTGAAGCCTTTGCAGTCTAGGCAACTCTGCCAGCCACAGGCATTTTCTAAACTCTGCTTCTCTTCTTCTTTACAACTTGCCTGCTCAGAATCCCCCGTTCTAATCATTTGGTACTCTGTAGGACTTTGGCTATGATAATATGCATTTATGACCGGATGCTACTTGGATTACTCTTGCCAGATTTTACTCCCAATTCAAAAAGGACCTCAGATACTTCAGAAAAGGGAATTAAGTGTGAAATTATTGAATCAGCAATACAAGGGTGAGGGATTTCACAGTTGGAGTCTGTATTTTTGAGTCACCATTTTTGTTGTCTATTAAATACCACTTCAGGCTATCAGCCAAACCATCGTACCATTTTCTGTGGAACTTTCCAGTAAGCAAGCTTTGTCCTTGGTGGAGAGAAGAGTATGGGTGGCATTTCAATTTGGGGCTTTGTTCATTTGCTTGTTTGCTTTTTGACTTTTTGAGACAGGGTTTCTCTGTATAACCCCGGCTATCTTGGAACTCACTCTGCAGACCAGGCTGACCTCGAACTCAAAAATCCACCTGCCTTTGCCTCCCAAGTTCTGGGACTAAAGGCGTGCGCCACCACTGCCAATTTGGGGCTTTCTTATCCTGGGAAATGATCATGTGAAATCATCAATGTATAGCCTAGCATCTGCTACTCTGAGTCGTCCTTTTTTCTAAGCCATGTTTCATCAGGAAACTTTAATGCCTCGCAACAAAAGCCCTGGTGAAAATTGACTAGACTACTGGAAAAGGCAAAGGTATTTTAGTTATTTGGAAATTAGGCTCTGGAGTGATACTGCTAGGTCAAACCCCAACTGTCCTCTTAACTAGTTCTTTGACTGGAGGCACACCATTTCATCCTTTCTGCATTGGTTTCTTCATCTGTGAAAGGGGCTTAATAATTGTACACCCATCCCAAAGTTGTCATGAGAATAATAAATAACCTAGAATAGTGCTCGGAACACGGTAAGTGCATGAGTTCATTTTCTGTTGCTGAAATGAAATACTAGAGTTAGGTACTTATAAAGACAAAAGGTTTATTTAGTTCCCAGTTTTGGAAGTGAAGGTCAGAATCTGGGCTGCTTCATGTATATGGCCTTTGATGAGTGCCCATTGTGCTACGGTATCATGTTGGAAGCACATGTAAAGGGAAGACATGACATAACAAGATGGGAAAGTAGAATAAGAGATTAGCTTTGATCTTTTATAACAATCCTCATATGAGAACTAACAGGACCCCATGAGAACCACATGGATTCTTTTCCAGAGCAGGGGTCCAGAAACCTAATTACTTTGCACTGTGGTCAATCACTTCAAGGTTCCATCACCTAACCTATGGTCATGAGGTTCTAACACATTAGCTATTGAGAAACAAACCATAACCAAACCATAGTAATAACTGTTACATAGATGTTAAATAAGTGCACAGCTACAGATCCATGCCTGTGAGAGGACCAGCTAGAGAGTTACAAGCTTGCATCAAGAGAGAGCAGGCTGGACTCGTCATGGTCTTTCTTCTCTATGGGAAGAGCGTTCAGTTCTTCCTAGCATGACAAGGGGAAAGACGAGGTTAAGTCTGAGGAGGCTGTGGAGAGTAAACAGGATTTGCTAGATTCTGTGTGCATGGTAGAATGGCTCATAAGTTGGGATTGAGCTGTTTTTGAGAAATTAGCTTCTCCACTTCTTAGGTTTGGAAAGCTTTTAATTTCTATGGTTGATTTTGTTGTTTCCAGGATAGAGGGACCTATTATCCACAGTGCTTGAGTAATTCAGAAAGTGTCTAATCTGGTTGGTGTAAGATCTAGCACCCACCCAAAGAATGGGGAGGAATACAGGGCTCTCCAAAATGTGCATAGATTTTTTTTATGCAGACCTCATGATGACTAAACTTAGAGTCGTCTGCTGCCTTTTAGGAGAAACTGGCTCTATTAAGCATTTTGATCCCATTGGAGGGAGCCTCACATAGTCTCAAGGATCAAAGTCTGTTACCTATCTCAACTCACTCTGACTGTGCTGTGCATTTCTGCATGAACAGTGAGGTTCTCAAACAGCAGCAGCGGCATGCAAGGGTGTCTGCACTATTCCATTGCTCTTATATTCCTGAGGCTGTGGGGAAGAAAGTGAGTGGTATCCAAATTGAAAGGATTTTGAAAAATCGGTACACATACTACACACACACACACACACACACACACACACACACASAGAGAGAGAGAGAGAGAGAGAGAGAGAGAGAAGAAAGCTGCATTGTTTGCTTCTTATAGTGTCTAATAGCATCCTATACTTTGTATTTTGCAATATAATCAGTTTAGCACTCAATTAAATGTTCAGGAATTGGTATTGTTTTCCTGTGCAGCAATCACTTCTCAATAGGTTCAGGTTTTAGAAGATGTGGAGCTCTAAAATCAACAATTGATAAATGGAACCTCATGAAACCACAAAGCTTCAATAAGGCAAAGGATACTGTCAATAGGACAAAACGGCAGCCAACAGATTGGGAAAGGATATTCACCAAATCTATATCCAACAGAGGACTAATATCCAATATATATGTATATATATATATATGTATATATATATATATATGTATGTATGTATGTATGTATGTATTAGATCCCACCAAACCAAATAACTCAATTAAAAATGGGACAAAGAATTAAACAGATAATTCTCAACTGAGAAATCTTGAATGGTTGAGAAGCACTTAATGAAATGTTCAACATCCTTCATTACCTTCATCACCAGGGAAATGCAAATCAAAATGACCTTGAGATTCCACCTTAATACCAATCAGAATGTCTAACATAAAAACTTAAGCAGCAGCTCATGCTGATGAGGATGTGGAGAAAAGGGGACACTCCTCCATTGCTGGTGGGATTGTAAACTTGTACAACCACTCTGGAAATCAATTTGGTGATTTCTCAGAAAATTGGAAATAGTTCTTTCTGAAGCCCCAGCTATACCCTCCTTGGGCATTTTCCCCCAAAGATGCCCCACCATACCACAAGGACACTTACTCTACTATGTTCATAGCAGCCTTATTTATAATAGCCAGAAATGGGAAACAACCCAGATGTCCCTCAACTGAAGAATGGATACAGAAACCGTGCTTCATTTACACAACAGAATACTATTCAGTTATTAAAAAAAAGAACATCCTAAGTTTTGAAGGCAAATGGATGGAACTAGAAACTATCCTCCTGAGTGAGGTAACCCAAACCCAAAAGGACATACATTACCATGTACTCACTGATAAGTGGATATTAGCCATAAAGAACAGAATACCCATGATACACCCCACAGACCCAAAGACGTAAACAAGAAGGAAGGCCCAAGTGAGGATGCTTGAATCTCACTTAGAAGGGGAATGGAATAGTCATAGGAGATAGAGGGAGAGAGGGAAATGGGTGAGAGAGGAGATGGAGATGCAATGGGGGTTCAGGAGCAGGTATGAGGAGATACAGGAGAGCCAGAGGCCAGGGGAATGAGTGGGATCTGAAGCTGCTTGGGGTGGTGGTAGAAAATCTTTATGAAGTCCCAGAGACCTAGGATTCGAGAGGCTCCCAGGAGCCAATGCTGGTGACCTTAGCTGAGATGCATAAAAGTGGAGAAAAGGAACCTAAAGAGGTAGGTGGGTAGGTAGGGGCCCCAGTGGAGGGATTGAGACACCAAACCACCCAAAAAACTTTCGACCCAAAATTGGTCCTGTCTAAAAGAAATATAGGGACAAAGATGGCACAGAGTCTGAAGGAATAGTGAACCAATAACAGGCCCAACTTGAGACCCATCCCATGGGCAAACATTAATCCCTGACACTATTAATGATACTCTGTTATGCTTGCAGACAGGATCCTAGCACAACTGCCTTCTGAGAAGCTCTGCCCATCAGCTGGCAGAAACAGATCCAGATACACATAGCCAAACATTGGATGGAAGTCGGGAACTCTTAGGGAAGAGTTGGGGGAATGATTGAGGGCCCCACAGCGGATAGGACTCCACAAGAAATCCAACAGAGTCAACAAACCTGGACCCTTAGGAACACTCTGAGACTGAGCCACCAACCAAAGAGCATACCCAGGCTGGACCAGGGCACCAAGCACACACATTGCATATGTGCAGATGAGTCTCCATGTGGGTTCCCCAACAACTGGAGTGGGGTCTATCCCTCAAGCTGTTGCCTGTCTGTGGAATCTGTTCCCTGACGGGGCTGCCTTGTTTGGCTTCAGGGAGAGAGGATATACCTAACCCTATGGAGACTTCATGTACCTGGATGGGGGGATACCCAGGAGGTCCCACCCTCTCAGAGAATAAGGTAAGGGGGATGGGGGTGGAACCCTGTGAGGGGAGAATTGGGAGGAGGGGCAGCGACTGAGATATAATCCTGACTCACATCTTAGGTTGAATTAAGTAACATTGGTGTGCTTATCATTAAGATAGCCAAAGAGTACAATTCTGTGATTGCACCTATGGCTTCTTAGCAATGCCCTCGATGGCATCCTGTGCAAACTTCATTACCTCTTAAACATTTTTGGCTTTCACATGCAAAGGGAATTTAGAAAACTAATAGCATTGCCACTG